>KK120775.1:22660-45235 GCA_000611955.2 Stegodyphus mimosarum
ATGTAAAGAATTCCCTTTCTCCATGCGTGCTATCATGGTGCACGTCTGGCTGTTAGTAGAAGATTTGTGAATGGAAATTTGGAGAGAGTACAAATGAATTTTCATCTCTTCTGTTAAAAAAAGGGTCTCTACAAATGCGCGAGCTAATAAATTATTCCATCTCCTCGACGAAAGATAATTAAACTAAGATAATAAGCAATTTAATTAATTTCAGTTTCCTAATGTTCGTTGTAATTAAAATAGATGATTTTAAAATTTGTAAATGTAATTTATGTACCTAAAGGGCTGAATATGAACTCATCAGCTAAATATATTATGAAAAAAATTGGCTTTAAATGAAATTCTAGTAATTTTTAAGAAGTGGTAATGTTTTATTATTACAAGTTTACATCGTTAAAATCTCTGCTATAGCTCTATTGTCAACATAAATCGTTGTTTCTACAAACTTTAATTCTGTGTCGCTAACTAGATTCAGTTTCCAAGTTCATGTAAGTTAAGTAATATGCAATTAATCAATAATCAATAGTAATGCTTTATTACTAGAAGTTGACATCGTTAAAATCTCTGCTATAACTCTACTGTAAACATGGATCTTTGTTCTATAAACTTGAATGCTCTGTCGCTAACTAGATTAGGTTATTAAATTCATATAAGATTTGAAATTAAAAATTTAGTATTCCTAGGAATAAAATCATTCATTTTCAAGAATAATGAACGAAATAATATTTTTATACTTTATTAAATATTTTTTCAAACTCTGCTTATTCTTAACTCAAAACTGAGAAATTCAAATTAACCACAGAAGATACAGCACATCTTATTCTCATTTGAAGTTTATGATGGAGCTAATTATGTAATAGAGTATTTAAGACCAAAACCTGAAAATAATTAAGAAAAGTTTAATATGTCGCAACGTTTAATAGAAACGCATTCAGAGCAATGTTTTAGTACAAAACTAAAATTAAAATTAGAATTAAAAATCATGAATAGAAGTTATGTTTCAGAAATTATTTACAGACTTAGCACGAAAAGATATAATTAAATAAAGGTATAATGGAAGTTAATCCAAAGTCTTTTGCATGCAAAAATAAAAATTTGGTGCTATGGAAATATTTCAAGTTCTAACTGGAAAAATATCCATCTTTTCTCTGAAAAATGAAGTTATATGCATTAAAGTTCAGTGAGTGAGAAAAGTAACGAATTACAGAAGGTATTTAAAAATCACTGTATGATCTGCAGTTTCAATGCTTAAAACTAGACTCACTTTTTTAGATAATGGTCTCTTAATATTTCAAAAGCGTACTCAAAATTCTTCTAGTTATTAAAATGGGCTGAATAAACTATAATTTAAATTTGGAAAGATGTTCCTTTTATAATATTGGCTACATATTTTATAAGGTCAAATTCAGTAAAATATGAAATGTATTTGAAAAATTTCTCATGGTTTCATAGTTATTTTGTTTCATAGTTTTTAACGTGGCTCAGTTTGCGTTATCCAGCTTTGACCTATTTTGCTTTGTTCAACTATCTTGAAGGTCACACGCTTTTTTTTTTCTTAACATGGCTCTTAAAAGGATTGTAAGTTTCCTAAAAAGTTATTAACATTCCGTACTGCTGTAAAAAGTAAATACAAAAAATAAAATGGCGAAAAGTAATTCTGTACTCACCTTGGAAAATCCTTTCGTTATGGTATTCCACATTTTCATGTTTGGGTGTCGACTTCATAGTTGTGGTCATGAATGGCACTTCGTCGAATTCCAGTAGGTGATTCAACGTATCATCCTGAAGTGTGGATTCAAAATTTTCGGTTGTTGTGGTGATTTCGGTCTTCGTATTTGAAGCTGTATTGAATGTGTTTGCTATACTTAAATGTGGGGTTTCTTTTACGTCTTTTAAATCTGGTACAGCAGTAACTAATCGTCCGTAATCTCTAGTGATATAGAAAGGTTCCACTGTAGTTCGAGGATAAATTTGCTTAGGCGGTCGTGAATTCTGTTTCTCAGTTTCAGACTTGACTTCAGGGTTTGATGCTTTTAGCTTATTATCTACTTCAGTTGTAGAATTAACAACAATTCTGTTGAATTTATAAGCATTTCTGTTCCTTATGTAATTTTGGGATGTCCAAGATTTTTCAGATTCCTTTAAATCATAACTTTCAGTAGTAGAAATTTCAGGAAATTCTGTGGATTTTTGATTTCTTGACCACGAAACCTGAGGTAAAGAAGTAGTTTTATTAGATCTTATTCTAGATCTGCTTTTTGGAAAACTGGTAGGTCTTCGTGAGAGTCTATTAAAATCTTTTGTTGGTAGACTACTTGAAGCTGTTGTTAAGTCCAATTGTTGAGGAACAGATGTTGTTTTTGTTTCCAACTGATCGCTCTTCTTGTTCCATGACAGACGTGTTCCATTTTTTATTCTTCTTCTAGTCCCTAAACCTAACGATCTAGGAGGAGATTTGGTAGTGGATAGTTTTGAAGAGTTCTTTTCTTTTTGGGGGTAACCACTTTCTCTGTTTAAGGGAATTTCGTCGTCATCAACTAAAAGTATTTCTGCACTTTCAGTTGAAGAAATTTTTCCAGCTGTTTTCTCAGAAACTGTGGTAGAAGACGTGCTTGGTATTTTTGTTGTTTTAGGCCTTTTTCTGAAAGAAATAGATGGTTTTGTAGGTCTCTTTCTTCCAAAAAGTTTTTTAATTCCTTCTGCTGAGTCTTTATTTGTTGCGGTGTCTTCCAGAGCAGGAGGAGTGAGTGGGGTGATGGGCAAGGCTGTCGTAACGCTTTCTGTGTCTGGAGTAGGAGCTGCTGTCGCTTTGGAAGGAAAAAGAGAATTTCTTCTTGAACCTGGTCTAAGAAGAGTTGATGGCTTTCTCCGTCTAGCAGAATCAAACCAGAAGCCTGGTCTTGAGCCTGGAACAAGTGGTTTGATGAACGGCTCCTCTTTTTCATCTGGGACAAATATTAGAATAAAAATTTAAAGGATTAATGTCTTGGATTATTATGGCAGTATCAAAATAATGTGTTGCTAAATTTTATGTACATAGTGGTAATGTTTTTTTAAGGAAGATTGTTCTGAAACAAGAACATGGTCATCTATTAAATTGGGAACACTATACAAGTTATTGATGGATATCGATTTATTGATTTTATACTTTTTTCGTTAGTCGTGTTGAAACTGAGGAATTTCTTGAAATATTCTGCTACTTTATGAAATATACGTTAGCATCTTAACCTTACACTGGAAACAGAATTTTGACTTTCAAGAGTGGATATTTAGGGCAATCAGTTATCTCATTTTAATAGTGATATCATAATTCAAATATTAGAAAAACTGGTTAAGTGATGTAATTATATTTTACACATACACAACCGAGTAAAGATTAGAATTATTTGGATTACCGCAAAGAACACAAGGGCTTTCTACGTAAGGAAAAAAGGATTGCCATCGTGGCGGAATTCTTAAGAGAAACTGACTGATATTTACGTTATAAAGAAAAGCACACAAACAGAAACAAACACACAAAAGGGTTCCGGCATCAACAAAGCCCTAGTTGAGAGTTTTTGCTAGTGGTCGAGTGATTTAGATCTCTGAATACTGGTAGTTTGGCATGAATTCAAATCCAGACAAACGGGCTAGCTGCATGCTTGATTTTTGCGATTGTGAATACGAACTAGTTTCCTTTCGAAAATCCTCCAATTAACTTTCCTCCTCTTTAGGCCAGACAAACCGTGTACGCTTTTCTATATCCAAATAACTTAAACCATATGTTCGAACCACCGATGTTCAGCGATTTTACCACTCGGCTGCAGGTGGACCTCTAGCAAGCAGAGAAATTACGTGCTATCTTTGTTAGCGAAACATATGTCATAGTCCAAGTAAAAATGTGCAGTTAACTTATTATCTTCACAAACTTAAAATAAATAAATAAATAAATAAACAAACTAAAATAAAATAAGAGAACATTTGATTGAAAAAAAAATCTGTTATACCATAATCTGTTATTTATATGTCGCTATTAAGTATATGATTTTTATATTTTATCATTAAAATTTTGTTCTTTACATCTATATACATAAATACTGTAATTACAGGTTTTAACATTAAATGACTTCTTCGGCTTCAAGAAGAGAGCAAAGGAAAGCTGAAAAAAAAAATTGCATTCTCTTAAACGAGTTTTAAATTTTGAATTAGAATGACCTGTTTGTTTGCAAGAAAAGCTTCTAAATATGTTTTCTATGTCTGGTTGCAAGCATAAAAATAGCTCTGAATATTTCATTGCTTTTCGTTATGCATGCAAAGCCATCAGTTTTAAGTCATTATAAATTATTACTACGAAAATGTAATTTTTTTCTCGGTATGATTTAAAATTTTTGACTGAAATACTCGTGTACGTCTTTTACATTTCGTCTAAGGTGCAACTCTTATTATTTATTTTAGAAGAAAATTAACTGGCCACACATAGAATATGTTATAAGTACCTTCATCAGGAGCAACCACATCTTTTTTTGGGTCCGCTTCTTCGTATTCTAAATCTTCTTCATCAAATGGTAATTCTTCTGATATTTCATCGGGAGTTGATCTTCGAGAAAGAGTAGATCTTTTCCAGATGACTGGGGTTTTTTGAGTAGTGTGTGCTTCTATAGGTTTCTCAGTTGTTTTTATTAAGTTGGATTTCGTTAAACGCCGCCAAGTTATGGAGGCTTGTGTGATTGTAGCCAGAATTAATACAACTGCTATCAAAATTTCCAAAACCTATGTGGAAAGCGTATCAGTTAATAGACCAAACTTTCATAAAAGCATTTTTACTTAGCATGTTACAAAGACATAAAAATGATCAAAATCATTATAAGAAAACATCATAGCTCATTTTAGAAAAAGCAAAAAATTTTTAACTACAAAGCTAATCATAATTCGTTTCATTTCCTTGTATTGTAGAAAGGTTAGGTTATTTAGAAGCAGGAGAGAGGAAAAATGAGCAATGCCCTAGCCGGGACACGAACCCCGGACCTCTCGAATACGCGCCGACTACACCACGAAGGCATGCTAAGAAGGCGAGAGAAATATCTTATAGTATTGCAAAAATAGGCTTAAAAAAAGACGTAACAAAGAAAAAAGTGTTACACAGAAAGGTGGTTTTAAGAAGGTCCTGTGCTAAAACGTATTAAACAGAAAGACGATTTCAAGAAGATCCTATCAAAAAAACTTTATACACAAAGGTGGTTTAAAGAGGGTTCTAATCGGAACACAGAAAGACGGTTTGGACTTATCCAAAAAACATGTTGTGGAAAAGGGTGGTCTCGAGAAGGTTCTTTTCATAAAACCTGTTATATGGAAATGTGGTTTCAGAAAACAGGAACGTGAATTTAAGTTCATCTGCCAAAGGATCTACATAGTTGACCAAGTACCCACAGGTTGAGTGCTTACGATGCAAGTCTTTTAGTCTTCCATTTAATCTTTTTTTAAAAGAGATGGCATATATAAAGAACTAGAGCTCGAGACACTATTCGAAAGGAACCTTGTTAAAATTACTGTAGATGTTATTACCACCTGAAGGTATAATTCTCTCATTACATTGAAATTATTTAATGACTTAATAATTTCATTGCAAGAATTATCTAGAGTCACTGAACTTGAATACTTATCCTAAGAGTTCATTAGGAGTTTACAGATCGTTTAATTATATCGTGGGTATGAATACTGAAAAGCCAAGTGCTGTTATTAAAATAGTGTCCGCATATCTGAGCTTCAAATCCGTGTGGATCTGACTTTTTCTCTATTAGCTGCGAGCAATTTATTAAAAAAAATTAAAGATGTCTTTTATTTAAGTTTGTTAGACTCTTAACAGGCCATATAATACGAATGAGATGTTTAATCTCGATCGACAACTAGGAGTTGCGATGAGAATAAAATACAGCATCATCACTTATGCATTTTAGCTCTTTTAAAACTTTTGTGATGCGATATCGGAAGTGCAGTTTTGTATCTTGTAGCATTCCAAAACATTATAAATATTCCAAAATACTATTTCATTTGTAACACTGGAACTGAAAAATTATCCTAATATTCGAGTCATACTGCTAAATTTGTGCTTTCCTAGGAGTATCGTTTAATTCCTAAGTTGATTTTTGCCCTCCACCTTGAAAACTAATTTTCAGCGTGAATAGCAGATGACAAAAGTTTGTCATATTCTTTGCGAATTTAAAGACATGATAAGCAAAAATATACCGAAGATTTTCTTTCCAAGACCAACTTTCGTATCATCCGTGACTGGTAAGCTGCTGATGAAGAAATTAAAGTTCGAACCTTGATAAATTTAAATTTTAAATGGTGCATGTTTGTTGGTCACAGATCAGCTGTGAATATTCGATTAGTCATTATGATTTAGAATTATTATAACTCATTCGCTTTGATTTCTATCCATTGAGAAATAGTGTATTACGTTAAGGAGGGATATTGGTGTTAATCGATATTGCCTTATGTCTTTATAACGTTTTTTAATAAGGTACTTAAAATAAAGCCAATGCGTGCATAAAATATCCTTCTGGTTCCCTTATAATTTACTCATGTGTGTTGTAGGGTTTCCCATTCTTTTTAGCTAAAATAAATGTCGAGGAACCTAGCGAATTGTTAAGCGACTTATCGCTGAGTTCAAATAACTAAAGACATAGACTCAAGAAGGTTACCTAATCTTTATTTCACTTAAAATAAGATGGACAGTTAGGCCCTTTCTAGGGCTTACAGCAAGGCCTCCAGTCGGGCTTAAACTCAAAATAAGAAATCAGAACTGAACTAAAATTAACTAAGAGAGACTTAGCCGAAGCTAAACACAAGATCTAACGTGTTTAGCTTCGGCTAAGTCTCTCATAGTTAGTTCGTGTTTAGCTTTAACGTAGTTGGCCCTTTATCTAAATTAGTCGGCGAATATCAAAAGGCACGTAATATACGGCCGAGCGTAACAGCTTCAAGAGAGATTTAGCCCGAAGGCAAACACGGGCTACTTAGGCTTCCTAGCTCTCTCTGGCGAAGTAAGTTAAACCTTCCTTAAATACTACGTCTAACTCATTTGCATGCAACGCGATTATAAAAAACTCATTCTGGTAGAGAGTTGTAATTGGAAACAAGAATTGATAAGAAAGCACATTAAAATAACTGTTATAAAATTAAAATATACAAATCAGCTTTCTTAATGAAGCTTCCCTTCTTCAGAAGAAAAATCATTCAAGAGATTAACCAGTGTTTCATTGGTAACTGAATTTGAAAAATCTTGAAATTAATTTATAAATCTGTTTATATCTAATAGCAATCATTTCTTTAACAACAATACTATTTTTTCTCTTAACATAATAATAATTCTAAAATTTTAATTTAAGTACAATATACAGTGAACTTTCGATCGCGAACAAATCGGTTCATGAAAGCATTTTTCTAGTTAAAAACGTCTTCTATGATGAAAGATGTCTCGAAATACGAATTAGTAAACTGAAACGAAAATGGTAATCCAAAATGTGGTTAATGTAGTGGAGGAAATGTCTTCAGAAGGAGAAGGAAAGAAATATGTTCCTAGTTATTTGATTCGATAAATTTGTGCAAAACGGAGAAGGTGCAAACAGTCATAGAACGTTATCACCCTGATGAAAAGTAATAAGCCTGAGCATAAATATTTGTAATGACAATGCGTTACTTTTGAAACATTTTAAAATGTAGTCAAAGACAAGTCACAATGAATAAAAATTTAATGGCAAAGTTTAGCGATTCTCAGATAGAGGGCAAGTGGTTTAAAGAGGAAAAATAATAATAATAAAAAAGTACTCAGAAAGACAGTAATTACCTGATGTTTTTACAGAATACAAATTTCCTTTCAAAAAATAATATTCTGCATATTTGGTTTCTTCCCCGTTTTCCAATAATGCCATCAACTCTGTTCTTAGTAGCAATACGGTAAAATGTTAAACAGTTTTACTATTTTTCATACGTTGAGTATTGTTAACTACTGTATGTATTAGATTAGTTTTGAATTACGAGCTTATATTTAAAGCATTAGTTTTTAAACAATTATTCAGGATCCGGAACAGATTAATTCCTTTTGCATTAATATCCATGCGGAAGATTGTTCCATATTCCTAATATTTAGAGTAATGAATTATTTTCAAAAACGAGTGAAATTCGTGAATCAATGTTTAATTTGGATATTTTATTGGTTTTAAAAGTACTATTATTTAAGCAATTTTAAGTTCAGTTTTCCCACATTTTCATGGTTCATTTTGCAACTATATTCTAAAAATAGCTGAAAAGGGATAAGGGAAACTGAACATTTACTATTTTGTTCCTACAACGGATTTTATGTCCGGATATATTTTTTTATTTCCAATAGCTAGGCAAAAAGTTACAAAGAACCAAAGTCTTACAAACAAAGGATTACAAATAATAGAACAAAGAACAAAAAGACCGCCTAAGAAGTCATTGCCTAAGAAGCGCTCTTGCCTCCCAGTATCTCCACTCTTCTGTAGGACCATAAAGAGCCTCACATCGAAGCAGGTGGTCCCTGTCCATTTCTTCTCCAGAATTGCAAAGTGGGTAAATAGGATCGCTTGAAATGCCTATGCGGTGCAGGTGAGCGGCAAGGCAATCATGTCCTGTAGACAAACGGAAAGCTGCAACTGCAGTACGTCTTGGATGTCCGGATATTCTTAGCTAAATTTTTGCAGTATGCCAAAATTTTTATTAGTTCGTTATCTTAAATTAAGTGAAAATTTTAAATTCAACATAATTATAAATTCAACAGAATTGTTGCTAATTCTACAACTGAAGTAGATAATAAGCTAAAAGCATCAAACCCTGAAGTCAAGTCTGAAACTAAGAAGCAGAATTCACGACCGTCTAAGCAAATTTATCCTCGAGCTTCAGTGGAACCTTTCTATATCACTAGAAATTACGGATGATTGGTTACTGCTGTACCAGATTTAAAAGACGTAAAAGAAACCCCACATCTAATATAGCAAACACATTCAATACAGCTTTAAATACGAAGAACGAAATCACCATAACAACCGAAAATTTTGAACTCACTCTTCAGGATGATACGTTGGGCACTTACTTATAACTCTTAACACACGTTTTAAAAAGGAATATTTAATAAAACATAAGGTATATAGCGCTTAATAAAATGTAGTATAAAAAAGTTATTTACACAAAGCAAGTAATATCATTCTTCAGATTTTCAGCCCTTAATTATTTTGAAAACATCAGTTCTTTTTGTTACTTTCTTCATTTATATTCAAATAATTTAAAAAATATAATTATGTCGAAGTATTTTTAGTTATTGGTCAAATCTGTATTATAGGTAAAACACCAGTTTGCGAAAATAAAGCAGACGACGAACTTTTGGGTATATGTCTAGGCGATATCTAAACGCAAAGTCAAACCAAAATGATGGTAAATACTCACATATCCTATAACACCAATATCAGTTCCGCTATTATTTTTATGCATTATTCAGAGTCAACAGCAAACAAAAGTTTCTTTCGAGTTCCAGACACAAAACGAAAAAAATTGTGACAAGAAAAGTGTCTGTATTTTATGGCATTTTTCGAGCTTTAAGCCCACCGACGGGATATTTGCAGAAATTCATATATCTCACCCAATTTTGGACAATAGTAAGTCACGTTGAGTAAGTTTGCATGGAACTGAATCTGTTCCTTTTTGTTATTATTCAAATTATGGCTTCCTCAAGTATTCTAGCGAGAATGCATAATAAAAGAATGCTTCGATCCACAAGCTGCAAAAAGGTAAATGGGGTCAAATCTTTACAAAAATACTTTTATGAGTTCCAAAGTAAAGAAAACAATAATGAAATCAATTATTTTGAAATGGTTAAAAACTTTTATTTGCAAAAATTATAAGGTACTTTCACCCTTCTTTCCGCATGCCTTCGTGGTGTAACTGGAAATACACTCGTTGCATATTCCCGAGGTCCGGAGTTCGAATCTCCGGATTTCTTCAGTTTCCTGTCATCGAAAAAATTCTGTATGACTATACAAGTGGCGCCCAAACTAAAAAAGTGGTGTATGATAATTCGTCACCACTAGGATTTGGCGATTGGGTCTCTCATCCTCAGTCTCCCTTTAAAAGGGGGAGTATATGAGGTATTTTCTTCCTCCTTTCCGTATACTTTCGGGGTGTAACTGGAAGTATACTCGACACGCATTCCGGAAGTCCGTACTTCCAATTCCGTCGAGAGCACTGCACATTTTTCATGTCTCCTGCGTAATAATAATAATAATAATAAAAAGAACCCTAGTACCTCTACATAACATTTCATAGATTATTCAGTAATCTGAAAACAACAATGTGTTTGTTTAGAAATCAGTGAACTTAATTCTCTCATACTATGGAAAATTTCTAAATTACTTTAAAATTATTATCGTCTTTGCTAATTGAAAACTTTTAAAACATTTTGTTATTCTGAACTTGTCAGAATATTCATCGATCATTGTTGAATTACTTTGAATTAGCTTGCAATTCATTAAATGCTTATATGACTTCAGATTTATAATCTGCAATATATATTCGAAAAGATGTTTATGAACTTTATTTCCTTAAACAATGATGTCGAAAATATAATTCTGGTTCGGAAATTTCCTAAAATAAATAACTTCAGAAAATAATAATAACTTTAATACGATGGTTGAGAGGACTCTACAATAATAATGTTTAATTATTTCTATTGTCTCCGTAGGACAAGAAGACGAATCAGTAAAATATTCATCATTTTATAAAGGAAATGTTTAATACTGCGGTATGCAATTTTCGGTATTCCATAAAGCAAATTTATTGATTTAGATTAATTTTCAATATCTAACTACAAAATTCAGAAAGAACATGTAAAATAAAAGTTGCTCATTTTGGTGAGTAATGATTTCATATTAATTAAAACAACACAAGTTATTAAAGTTTCAACCTGGCGTCGTGAAAATTTTAATTATGCATATCTCTGCAGTTTTATGTGTCGCACAGAATGTTTTATATTGATTCATTGCCTTATGAAAGAGTAAAAATTGCTTCACTAATTAGAATTTTGCCTTAAGGAGTATATAAAATATTTAATCTTCTAATATTTTTGTAATATTCTAAACTTTTTTTGAGAACTACTTGTTTAGAATCAATAAGTATCAAAACTTGTACCCACTAGTTTCGAACACTTTCTAGAATGTATTATGAATTAAGTTTTTAATCTAATGCGTATTTTTAACCTTATAATTTTAATGCGAATTTTCGTAATCACAGATAAAACAAAATCGAAAACAAATCATACGTAGAAACAAAATTGAACTCTTTTCAATAAGATTATCCGGAATAATTTCACACACTTTTAAAAGCATAGTAATTGTCAACCTGTAGTCGAAGATCGTAAGAGGAGAAAAAATGACAGATACAGAATACTTTCGTATCTTTAAATGCATAACATAAAATATTTCACATACTTTAAAGTAAAAATCAATTTTAGGACTTTCTTAAAAAGGAAATCCAGAATATACAGATTTAAAAATTCATAGTAAGAGTTAAAATTCACAGTAATGATTTAAAAATTCATTCGTTTAAAATTTATAATCGTCTAAATTTAAGTAAAGAAATATTTGGAAGCGAAACCTCAGATTTTTTTATCTATTTACAACTGAGCAACATATGGTTTTTTTTTAATTTTATCGGCATATAAGACCGGGGCTCTTAAACTTTTTTTCACTTGTGACTCCTATTAACAGATGAAATGTTTCATTACCGCTTCAATCTGCGTTTGCGACACCTTCATTTCATTTGAGTAAAAAACGGAATTTTCGAAAATATCAGAGTCTTTTTAATAAGACTTGAGAGTTTATTAATGAAAGACCCTTAAAAAGAATTTAGGTACCTATAACAAAAAGTAATTTTTTAGTTAATAAATTTCACTACGTGCAAGAAATAAGAAGTACATAATATTACTTTTACTTGCAGAGATATACCTCTACTTACCTAATTAATCCCAAAAAATATTGAAACGTTATAGTTGTGCTATCCTTTCACAATTTCTGCATTATTCCTTACTCTGAGGAACCTTAAATTAGCCTATTCATTAAGAGCCAGCAAAGCGGCTACCGACGCACTATGGCTCCCGTGGTGTATTTCACATGCACCCTCAGTCCTGCTATCTTAAAGTGTGTATTATTTATGTCGGTACTTCCAGTTTTAATTTTTAACTATTACAAGCGTGTTTCATCTTTATTTTGAATTAATGTTACATATTTCAAAACATAATTACCTTAATAATTTATTATTACACTATTGCGATTAAAATAAGAAATTTGTAATTAGATTTTTTTTTTCAAAAAAATTGACTACGTGTTCTCGGCGGTTTTTTAAATTGTTATTGCTCCCTTAGTAAAAAAGTCTACTGATCCTTTCTGCAAATAATTTAGTGAAAGTTTTCAACCTGTAATGTTTAGGAAAAAAAAAAGTTGTTTTTGAGATTTTTCAAAAGCCTCTTGGTTGTGAGTTTTGGAAATAAACAGTATTTTTCCAACAGGGAGTAATTTTAGTCAGTTTGCATTCTAAATTATAAAAATATACCATTTATGTTTGTTTCATCTTTAACAGGGTGAATAAAGTCTATACCCACCCCCCAAGCGCGCACACGTAAAAATGAGTACAAACACTTACAGTTTAAAAGCTTCAAACTGCCGTTTAAACTCTCCAAAAGTTTAGCCTTAAAAGTTTCAAGAAATTAAATAACATAAAAATATTAAAAATGTAAAAGGAGAGGAATATTTTTTTAATAAAATTAATATTTGCTTCTGCGTCCACATGAAATTAAATATTTACTTGCTTCTCTGAATAAGTTAAAAAACTGAAAAAAATTAATGCGAAGAGCATTATTTGTTTCTGCATTTCTTTTTAGTACTTAAAATCGTATAAACAGAAAAATATCAAAACTTTAAAATGTAATAAATAAATTTTAGAATGTAAATAATTTAATTAAAAATTAATTAAATATATATATCTAATTATTTGCAATCTGTAACCTAATGACCCGATGGTCAAGGGTCATTAGATAAATTATTTGTAATCAAGGTGTTAATATAAAATCTGATTACAAACGTTAGATTTGATTCTGATGTGGAGTACACAGAAGGATTGAAAAATTTTCTGTCGACCTATAGCAGACTGTTAAAAACCTATTTTATTTGAGATACTTACTTTGCATTGTGCAACACAGTTTTACATATTTATGATAAATAAAAGATCTTAAACAATATTTGATTGTCAAGAGAGTTTGTTTGGATAGAATTTTATAGTCAAACGAAAATATTAAACATCTCGAAGAGGTTTTTCTCTAAGAGTTAAAACAATAGCTGTGTTTCCTGCTTCCTTCCAGTATGCCTTCATAGTGTAACGGTAGCACACTCCACGGGTATTCAAGAGATCTAGGTTCGAGTACCGGAGAAAGCATGTGGATTTCCTCAGTTTCTGATATATATATATATATCTACAACTGGCGCTCGAACTAAAAAAAGTGGTGTACGATAATTCATCGCCACTAGAATTTGGCGACTGGGTCCCCTAATACCCAGTCACCCTTTAAAAAGAGAAGTATATAAAGTATTTTCTCCCTGCCTCTAGCATGCTTTCGTAGTGTAACGGTAGCACGCTCAACGAGTATTCGAGAGGCGCAGGTTCGAGCCCGGCGATTGCTCATTTTTCAGGTCTTTTGCTTCAAAAAATCTAATGACTCTACATGGCTACTACAAAATAATTTTAAAAATATGTTTCATATTTACTCCTGAACTTTTAAATAAGTTAGATGCATCATTTAATTAAAGCTGAAATATTTTTACTTTAAATTAATTTACATATGTTGCTAGAAAATAAAATCACCCAAGCAAATTTAAAAATTTTCAGCTTTAATTTTTAGAGTTCCGAGTTGAGAAGTTTTAAAAACTTTTTTTACTATATTATTTTCAGTTTACTTACAAAGAACTATAATATATAAATATTATTATTATATTATTTATATATATAATTTATGTATAAATAGTATTAAAATACATATTTGTATATATTTTTTAATATACAAATAATTATAATGCAAAATATAGTATTTTGTACAATATATTTTATGCACATTCATTGAAAAGAAGATATCTTTCATTTAAAATTCTCAAATATCACATGGATGCTTTTACGGAAGTTGCCAATACACATGTAAGCAGATTTTACCACCACATTTCTAAATACTGTACAAGAACAATAACTTATTTCAGTTTTATTATTCATTTAAACTTCATAAAAAGGAGGACGAACTTTAGTGTATTTGTTGTCATATAATCCAGTTTCCCTACTATTACCAATTTGGGTTATTCCTTCTGCCGCTGAGAGCCCTAACTACTAAACCTGAAGAAATAATTAACAGAAAAGATTGCTCATGTTGACACTCACCTTCATTTTACTCTTCCTCTCACCCACGGAGTTAGAACACTGCCTCCAGGAACAACATGAATCTACTATAACTATATGTTGTCCACTTTTATGTAACTACTGTCGGAATCTCGTTGTTTGGCCAGCGGCATGTGCTGCTCGCCACGCCTCGTTCAGAATGCGGAGCAACTCGTTGAGAATCTCGGCTGCTGCGACCCTGCACAAAAGATGCCCCGACACGGTATCATAGCATCCAGATCAAAACCTTCTTGGAGGGCGGAGCGCTGCCCGCAAAGGATTCCGGAGAAGAAATACATATTCATCGAACGATCTCCAGGACCCTTGCATGAAGATGACTTTATCAATGCGAGAGATATGGAATGTAAACTGTTTCCGGCTTAGCAAGATTTGGACAATCGAGCTGTTGACATGGGAATCACGAAATAAAGCGCAAAATTTCAATCTGTAAAAGAAGTGAGAAGGAACAAAAAAGTATTTGTGCATGGGTATAGAACTAATAAAGGCATTTGTTGTTAATTTTATGATAATTCTATATCTGTATATAAAATAATCGTTTTATTGCTACTTTCTTTCAAGTAAGATCCATATAAATAAACATATAAATAACAAATGTAAGTCCTTTCATTAATTATTTACTTCACGTCTTTGCTTTCGCGTAAAATATGTAGGTAAAATAAGTTTACTTATATTACAAAAACGATTTTCAGATAATGTTTCTAAATTTTCATAAAAACATATTGAAATTTACTTTCGCTTTATATCTATTTCTTTCCCCTTGAAATAAAAAATATATATATTATACGTGGTGAGTTTGCGAGAAATGTTGTAATTGCACATGATATAATAATTGTATATCCCTGTTGTTCTATGATCTTTTATTTTCTTCATATTTGTTATAAATCTAGTTATCCACGCTGTAATTCTTACAAGTTTAACGTAAGATGAATAACGATAGTAATACTTTTCTTTGCATTGCACCGAAATTGCCGTTACAATAGCTTTCTTCTTTTCTGAATTAACTACCTCCATATTTGGAATGTGTTACAATTTTGGTAAATGTATAAAAGTAAGTTAAATATTTATATTCATGAGACATTTTATTTAAATACTGAAAATAATAATAAGTAAAACAAGAAAGTACTGGAAAATATTACCATAATTAAATTTGTAAGAATACCCTATTAAGAAAAGAGATCTAAATCGTTTCTACTAATAGCATTTTATAAACTAATTAATTTTCGAATTTCCGCATGAAAACATTCATTTGAGTAGTAACATCGCGTACTTATTTCAATTGGAATAGAAATTAGAAATGAACAGCAATAAAATGAGTATGACAGATAAAGACACAAAAGTTCCACTTGATCTTATACCTAATTCTCAAGCTTCAATTAACGAAACTGAAAATATCATAAAAAGTTAATACTGAGAAATATCAAAATATAGAGGATATTTAAGAAAAAAGGATTACGGAACATCGGACAACTCAATATGAACTTTGCCAACTACAAAACGTAAAAACACGGGAGAAGAGATTAAAAGCTGAAGATCCCAGCTCTTAAGGATCAGATAATGAATCCCACGATTTAGAAAACGTAACAGGGATATTCAATTAAGTGCACTGAAATTATGAAAAACAGAAGAGTAAAAAGAAACGTAGTCTCGAATGAGGAAAAAGGTATCCTCATAAACGATAAAAAGTATCGGATGCTGCAAAGAATCACATATCCAACAAAAACCCATAACGAAATCAGCTATTTGAATAACAAGCAATTTTAATCTGAAAGAAACTTTCACCTATAAGCTATGTTTCAGCTGTAGCATTGAACCTCAATCCAACACTCCCAAGCGTAAACCCCTGAAAAAGTAACAGCCATACACAATTAGTAAATGTGAGACCCAACATTCAGCCGGCTCCAAAATTAATAATATTTACTTAAAAAGACAACAAAAACAGAATTACAGATACCTATAACAAAACAGTCTCTCTACAAAACCTAGAAGTAAATGGTAAAAAAATTATGAAATTAAAGGAGATTACTTTGCTATCATATGCAAAAAAATTGAAGATATAAATGATATTAAAAATGCAATAAAAGAAAGCAAAAAACTAAAGAATTTATAGACTTCTGGAGACCCCCTCCCCCCAAAAAAAACGATCTTCAAACATAATATTTGACTCAATTCTAGAATATTTTTCAAAGTGAAATCTAAAAATACTAGCAACATATTTTCAATGTGATGAAAATAATTATAAAATCGATCTTCAAATTAGAAGATAGAGCAAAAGGACTCAGTCTTAGGATTGTTCTTCATTAGCGTTTCAGAAAGCAGTAAACAGTAGATGCATAGTATTAGGATGGTAGACCACGAACATCAAAGAATATCTAGGCCTAAATAGACGTTTTAATGCCAAAATTTTGGCCATCCACAAGACAATACAGAAACTATTGTGCATACACTGTGGTCTAAGGCAACCATCGGCAACATGTACAACAGAAATAGACAAATGCCTTTATGCATTATGGCTCTAAATTATGGCTATAAATGCATTATGGTTTTATGCATTATGGCTATAAATGGCTCTAAATATGAAATTAACCAACTTGCATATTCATCTAAATGCCCTGTTTCCATATATGAAATTGAAAAAAAACTGAAAATAGAGCTGAATGCGGTGATAACGAATAGCCTAACATCAAAGTACGAATTTTAATCTCAAAAGTACCGATACAAATAACTTAAAATGTATTGAAATTAATCTGCAAAAGGCAAAATTTGCTACAGCAATAGTAACACAATGTGCTTACGAAAATAGCCTCAATCTGTATCTGCTTCAAGAACTACACTATATTAGAACCGAAGTCTGTGCATTTCCAAATAATTGGAATATTTATCAGAATGACACAGAAGAAATTTCTCGGCTAGAACAGTCATAGCATGTCAAAATAAAACTTTAAGCCTCCTTCTAATTAACGCAAATAGAGACACTATCACAAATTCACTAAGTAACAAAGAATAGCAACTTTTAATTACCTCTGTATATTCCTCACCAAAAGAAGCCTTAAATACCAGTTTGAATGAACTTCAAAAAAAAATCCTTCATAAATTTCCCAAATCCCCTCATATTATAGGAGAGGACTTCAACTCTGACAGTATAATTTATGAATATCAAAGAAACAACATCAGACATCCCAGAAGATTTTATGTATATTAAAGACGGCCCACCAGTGGAAGAGTGATTAAGTCGTTGAACGATAGTAGTTAGATTTGGGTTCGATTTTAGGCAAAAAGAGAAGCTACAGATTGGCTGAGCGTTTCGTGGTTTTCCCCGTGTGTAACGTGTATACGAGACAGTTTGCCTTAGAAAGCTCTCCAAGAAAGCATCCCTCCTCTTAGGCAGATAACCCTAGCGTGCTTTAGCAAAATTAAATAAACCAAATCAAAACAATCTGTTAAAGACCTTACCCTGCATAATAGCACATTAATTCCTTCAGCATATGAAACAGCGAGAAAAGGATGATCGGACTTAAATTTATTATCATATCACCTAAGCAACAGTATTATTAACTGGCAAGTTCATAGTGAATTACGCATTTCTGACCATAAGACTATTTCTTTTTAAACAGAAAACCAAAACTCGAATATTACAAGTAAGCGCTAAGAGATTACAAAAGGCGCATGCAAATATTGACCGGTAATCATTTCTAAAGAGCTATTTCTAATTCATCAAAAGATAAAGGTTAAAACTCAACAGAAGTTAACTAAGTTGCCAAGATTTTAACGTAATAATAATAATAAAAAAAAGAAATATATATTCAAAGTTTTAAAAAAAAATCTAAAAGCTTTCAGATTTTACATTACACCCAAAGGGGCTTTTTTAACGTTTTATGAGCTGCCTTTATTTATTAAATTCATGTTCTTAGCACTTAAACCATAATATTAAATTCAACGTTAATATCGCAAAATAATTTAAAAATGAGCATATCCTTAGAATTTCCGATACGCAATCTCGCGCGCTGGGGATAAAAATGTTTATTTTTTCGTACAGTATTGCCATTGTTTGCTTTGAAATCATTGAATTTGTTAAATCAAAAATTCGTTAAAGAGTTACAAAATATGAAATCGACAATACAACAAATTCCAAATTCGGGCTTTCGGATGCCCATATTCAATGAAAGATTATATTATTCAAAATTTGATGGCTTTGTGTACCGTTGGTTTATCACGGTCCGAGAAACATATATACATTTATGCAGATTCTTCATTATTTAATTTCTTTAAATATTACACAGGGCTCTAATATTTGGTGACAACAGTTTGAAAAGTGAACCGACATTTATAATGAACCAACGCAAAATGCCAAAACGAAATTAATAGCCGTTCTGGGCTAACATCCTTTGGGCTAAAAAAAAAAAACAGCGATGCTGTAATAAGACTTGATGATAATAATAAAAAATCAATAAAAATAAACTGATGGGCATCTGAACTAAGAATAGAACCCAATAAAATCAAAGCATTTCAAGGAAAATTCAAGAAAGGCACAAAATGATAAAACTAGTCAAGATGCATACATCCGATCTGCTAAAAAAAGCACAAGCATGTAATAATGGAAGCTAAACTGAAATGCTAGACAAAATTCTGCATACGAACAAATGGAATTATATTCAAAATTGGCGCAAGAAAAGCATTCAAGCCTTCTAAAATAAAACTTCTACATTCTGCCCATCAATGTTTTCCAAATAATGAAGATGCAACAGTAAATTCTTTAAATGATGCACTAGATGCAGTTCTACTAAAATATATTTATGATAAAGGACAACTTAGAACATAAATCTATAAGAATAAATTCCAGAAATCGAAAAAACATTTTAGAAAAAAAATAAACATTAACCCACATTTTAGAAAAAAGTAAATGAAAATAATAATCAAGAAACCTAAGAAAAACTCTCTTGGATCAGACGGATTATCCAATAACATCCATTAATTATTTAATAAAAAAATGTCTCATTCTCCTTACTGCTTCCCTGAATACATATTTAAAATTTAACGCATTTTCAGTCTGCCTAAAAGTAGGACAAATAATTCTATTTAGCACGAAAAGATCACGATCCTCGAAGCCTAGAAGCATACCAACCATCAGTCTTCTTTCGACACTAGACAATATCCTTGAAAGAGCTCTGGCAAACCGTGTAAGGCATAATGTTTCAATAAAAACTGTATAAGAAAAAAATTAATATGGTGTTTCACCAAGCAGATCTACGATAAATGCAGAAAGTGAGGTTTTGGATCAAATAAAATATAAAAAAGAAATCACACTCCGTTCATCGCTTCTGTGTCTCGATCTACGGAAAACGTTTGGTGAAAAACCCTGTGGCGGCCTGCGTTAAAGCAGATACTCAGGGAAATTGAAGAACCAAATAATATATTTTAAATTTTAGAGAATTTTTTGAATAACATAAAAAGTCTCATACTGCACAACAGAATCTTTAAAAGAGAACAGAAACGCTCCTACCCTCAAAGACCTTTATCACTGTTGAGCTATGAAACCTAACATTGAATAAAACAGCATCATGCTATCGCCTGACCAGTAATAGCTGACTGGTCAGCCAGGCCTAACCAGTTGTGATGCACAGTCGTCGATGATCGTCTGAATGACTGTGTTGAGTGTATATCGAAAGTTAGAAGACAGAAAAATCGAAATAGGTAGGGAAGTCTTAGAAATATCTAGCTTAGATGAAATTAACATTTTTGCAGTATTATAAGTTAAAAGACGAAAAAATGCTTCAAGAATTTCCTTGTTCCAGTTCTTCAAACTTCAGCATTCTGCTCTTACTCATGTATTCGTGTCCATTACTTACTTACTCGTTTGTTCGCGTAGAGAAAAACTCGAGATTATTCGATCACAGCTATCTGTCTAACGGAAGATATGTTTTCGTGAAAGATTTTCTGACAGAAACTGTCTCGTATTTTTCTTAACGGATATTTTCAAAAAATCAGGAAAATGCTTCTGCAGCTAGCCAGTTCACCACGATTTGAACTTCTGAGCCAGATAACTATAGTTCTCAGTTTTCTTTCCACTCGACCACTGGCCGGACGTATTCCAGTCCAGTTTACTTTCTGAATCTAAAGTCATTTGTACCCTTCCCTCTGATCCTGGCTACTCCTAAGTCCTCCAATGAACGTATAATTATCAGCTATATGAACTGTTTAACAAACCACTAACTATGAATGAACTGTTTATTAAGTCGACATTTTGCTACTAAAGCAAAATATATAATTAATGAAAAATAAGTTACATAATACAAAATATGCCTAAAAATGTAATTATAAATTAGTGTAAATACATAATACATAACCGAGTGTAAAAGTATAGTAACTATGTAAAATGTATATTACGTATGTAAAATCTATGTTAATGTATGCTATATATGTTATTATGTAAAGGTATAACAAAATTATTGCAATGTAATGTACCAAGTAATTTTTGGACCAGATAATAATGTAAAAATCTTACGTACACAATGATAAAATGTAAATCTGCCTGATAATATGTTAAGATACCAATAAAGAACCCAGCTCAAGGGATGAGATTCAAACGAGCTGCTGGGGATGGCGTTTATCCTTTGCGGCGGCTAGATCGTCTAAAACTGTGTGGGGGTGCTGGTGTTTCTGAATATTTAGCATATGCGGACAATATCTGCTTCACCGTTTGGAGAATGACTGGTATTTACTGTACTACTGCCTATACCTATACAAATATATGTATCTTTCATGTGTGCGTCAATGATACATTTTTAAATAAAAGAAAGATATGCCTCATTTATTCTTAAATTTTTCCCCCTCAGAAAGTTTTCATAATTAGTTTATTTTTAGTTAAAAACTGTTTAATGATTGATTCAACATATTAAAATTGTCTGAAATAAATGTCAGTCTAAAAATTTAATATTTAGCCGTTAGTGCGTTTGAATTACAACATGTAATCAACAGAAGTTTCTTGCAGGTATCAGATTTTTGATTTCTGACAGAAAATAAATATAATTGGAATTTTTTTCGTTTGCATCATTATTAATACTGTTTACGTATGTTTTAATATACATTTAGTAAATAAAAATTTTAAATTTAGCTTAAACATTTGTTTTATAAAAAAATTTTTTTTTCGGTAAAGAGAAGGAGGAAAAAGGCTCGTCAGCTGCTTTCGGATCGCGCATTCAGCCCGCATGCAGATGGAGTCTAAGACCGCTCTACTAGGGTCTGTGGCAAGGAGTTCTACGGCAAATTCCCAAGGTGCATTAATGTTAAGTTAGACTTAGGTAAGTAATCCTCTTGTGCTTTGCCTAAATTAATAAGTCTTCGTCCTGATTTATGGTGTTCCGTTAAAACTCGCCAAGTTGTAAATAGGGATAATTTATAATTAAATTAGTAAGCTAAAGAATCGTGCCTTCCACTCATGTAAACAATCCCACATGTCTTAGCTATGCGGTGGCGCAGTTTTTAGTTGCTTTCTTTCATAGTGTTTTGTCTCTTCTCAAGCCCGCTAATGGCTTTTCTATTAAATTTCGCGAACTTGTATTTACGTCAATTACCACTTCTTTAGAACGAACCAAATTCAAATTTTACAACTCATTCCAATGCAATCACAATCATCACATTTCGTGGCTCACCAGCGCCCGAGCGCTGAATACTGATAACACGTTATAAGTCGCTGAACACTAATAATTTAACGCAGGTTAAAATCCCAGCGAATGGCTTGTTTCATAGTCGTTTCCGTGGTTTGTTCCATTTGTAATGCGGATACGGGTAAGATTTTCTTAGAAAGTTCTCCATGAAGGCATTCCATCTGTTAGGCAAGTAACCCTCGCTTGCATTGCCGTAATCAAAGAAACCAAATCATCATATTTCGACTTCTTCACCAGCTAGATACAGAGGCATCATTATTTTTTTAAATCAGTTTTTCTTTTGCCTGTCTAAGTATTTTAAAGTAGTTTATTGTGATGTTTTGTTTATTAAATTAAACGAACGGACTCAATTTCTTCTATTATAGTACAAGGATATTCTTACTGTCAAAGTACTCTAAATACTGTATTGTTATTTAAATTATCATTATTAAGT
>KK120775.1:45275-67405 GCA_000611955.2 Stegodyphus mimosarum
TTATATATATATACATATATATATGATATGCATATGATAATAATATAACTCAGTTGTTTCAAACTCAAATTGCATACAGGATTAACCGGAAAGTAGCTGACGGGAACGAACAATTTTTCTAACGAAATCTAAACACATTTTTAACAAAACAAAACATAAATGAATGAAGAAACAAAATAAATAAATAAAATAAATTTTAATTTTTACTTATCGAATATTTATCAAAACACACATAAACTAACATAGGGAAAAATCCAGTTTATATTAATTTTCTGAAGTATAAATGTTAGTACCTGAGAAATTTCTGTCGATTATACTTTGTAATTCAAACGCACTGACAATTAAACAATAAATTTCAGACTGAGATTAATTTCAGATAATTCTAATATGTTGAATTAAAGATTAAATAACGTCCTTTTAACCTTAACCGGAAATTTCTGAATACTGAAGACCCACCATCTGTAGAATTGCAAATTAAATTTACTGGCGGTACGAACGGGAGAAATTCTTCAACATTATCCTAATCGCGTGGCCTGGCGTACGTACATGCGCAGTAACAAAGCTCCAACATGTTCGTTCTAACCTTTTTCCTTCAGTCGCGCACTAAGTTCAGTCCGATGTCCGCCGAAAGCATCACGGCAAAAACATCACGGACGTAAACGTCGCGGAGAAAAACAACGCAAGGCGAAAACGCCGTGATACAAAACATCGTGGGAGAAAAGAAGGAAACACAGCTCGTGGTACAAAATATCGTCGTCGAAAATAAAGCAGTTCAAAAACTTCGCAGTTTGAAAACATCGTCGTCAAAAATATCGTGTTACAAAATAAAACATTGCACACATGCGTTTTTCAGGTTTTAAAAGCTATAAATGCATTTTCGCATAATGATTTAGGTGGGCAAGAAGGAAAGGGACATATTTTTACTTTTATGATTTCATATTTTTGAATGAATTAATAAATTTTTGCTGAAAAAGTCGTGTTAGTTGGCGGTCTTCCGCGACTGTTAGAGAGCTGGCGTCAGTCTGAGTTAAGTGGCTTGTTTGTGGGACTTTGCTGTGCGCGTCCCTGTTTCAACCCTTTGGCGATTAATGAGATGGCCGATTGCAAGGAACAAAGAGTGTGTGTGAAATCTTGCTTTCCATTTTAGGGAAAACTGGAGTCGAGACAGTTGGGCTGCTTCGGCAAGCCTTTAATGATAATACTTTGGGAAAATCACAGGTTTACGAGTGGTTTTCCTGTTTCAAATCCGACAACACGTCAATTGAAGACATGCCACGTCCCAGGCGTCCTTCGACAGGAAAAAATGACGAAAACATTACCAAAAGCAAACGTGCATTTCATAAAGATCATCGAAAGATCATTGAGCAACTTTCTGAGGAAACAAACATGCCGTGGAGCACGGTCCAACGAATTTTAACCGAAGGTCTGCACATGAGACGGCAGTCTGCAAAATTCGTTCCTTGCTTGTTCAGAAACGATCAAAGAGAAAGCCGCGTGACTGTTTGCCGCAACTTGAAGAGTGAAGTTCAGATCGATCCAAATTTTCTTAAAAGAATTGTGCCTGGGATGAGTTTTGGTGCTACGGGTACGATCCACAATCAAAGTACGCATCGAGCCAGAGGAAAAGTTCAAATTCACCACAACCCAAGAAAGGACGTTAAGTACGATCCAATGTGAAAACAATGCTGGTGGCATTTTCCACAAAGAGTTTGTTCCGCCAGTACAAACAAGGAACCAACATTTTTAGCTGGATGTGTTACGAAGATTACGAGAGAGTATGCGAAGAAAGCGACCCGAAATGTGAAGAAATGGGAACTGGTTGCTTCACCATGACAATGTCCCAGACCACATTTGACGGTCCGACAGATTTTGACAAACAAAACATTGTTCTAATCACCCGATCTGGCTCCGTCAGACTTTTGTTTCTGTTTCTGCGGATGAAGAGAAGTGTAAAAGGAATGCGATTCAGTGACGTGGACAAAGTCAAAGAAAACATACTAATGGCTTTGAACAGTATTCTGCCTCAAGTTCCAGCACTGTTTTCAGCAATGGCAAAAACATTGGGACAAGTGCATTAATTCATATGGACGATACTTCGAAAGGGAATAATGTAGAGTTCAAAATGCAAAATAAGCGTGAGGCAAAATGCAAAATAAAAAATAAAAAAAAATGAATTGCAGTTATTTTTGGGTCCCCTCTCGTATAATAAATATTCGTCCTGTGGACATTATCCGTGCTATCACACGAAAATAGTTTTTCTCCGCCCGAAAAAGAAGAACCTGTGTCTAATCGCTCTCGAAAAGATAGATTTTTACTCAAAATTTCCGATAAAATAAAATAACGGTTTTGTCTGCATTAAAATGTTGGGTTTTGTGGTAAATGTTAAATTTTATAAAAGTTTGGAAATCTGTAAAAGTTCATGCTGATGTTTCCTTTTATATTTATTTATACCAGCTTTAACAGAAACATACCAGCTCTTTAACAGAAACATAAGCGTATTTATACCAGCTCTTTAACAGAAACATAAGCGTAAAAGAGAATTCGAATTGTTATATACAGTTAGTCAATTCTCCAATTAAAACGCTCACAAATGTCAGCTTCTAGCCTTTTTTAAATAATAAGCTATGTAGAGTCATTAGGTTCTTTTGAAAGCAGGAGAGAGGAAAAATGAGCAATGCCCTCGCCGGGACTCGAACCACGGACCTCTTCAATACTCGCGGAGAGTGCTGACCACTACACCACTAAGGCATGCTAAGAAGGCGGGAGAAATACCCTGGGCGATTGGGGATTAGAGAACCCAATCGCCAAATCCTGGTGGTGCAGAATCATCATCCACCACCTTTTAGTTTGGGCATTAGGACACCTTTTAGTTCGGGCGTTAGGAGTCGTTACGACTTTTTTGAAACAGGAGATATTGAAAAATGAGCAATGCCCTCGCCGGTACTCGAACCACGGACCTCTCGAATACGCGCCGAGTGTGCCTACCACTATTCCATGAAGGCATGCTAAGAAGGCGGGAGAAATACCTTATAGTTGTTAGTTAAATAGCCATTTCATTGTTAAGTCGCGAATTGTTATTGACTACAGGAATAATAAAAACCAGAGAAAAGGAAATAGCTTTATTATAGAAATGGAAGTATTATCATGAAATTATCTTGAAAATTAAATAAACTGTTTTAAAGATGGCATAAATTTGTGCAGTATCTCAAAACTAATCGGAAACTTTTGAGTTCCGAAAAAACACATCAGAGAAATTTTAAATGCATTAAACTAGAAACTATTAAGCGGAGAGTTTTCTTCGGTTATGCATTTGCCTTTTCTTAATGCATACACTAATTATTACACACTAATAATTTGATTTAATCTTACAGATTTAAAATATCGTTTCTGATTTCACAAGGAACGTCTAGAAATCGTCTTCTTAAATGTTTCTTTAATTGCTTTATACGACGATCAATGGGAGCAGGTGCATCATCCTGCAGGAAAATGATGTCCTGAAGGCATCCACACTATTGAAGTTGTGGGATTACAAAACTCCTCAGCATATCACCATACTATTGTTCCGCAAGGTTGTTGTTCTCGGATAGCGTGAGGTTTTTCTCCTGCCCAAATTCGACAACCGTGGGTGTTAACTTGCCCATTGAGGCAAAAATGGGCTTCGTCAGTCCACAGAATGTTCCATGACTAAGTGGCGTCAACCACCATTCGAGCAAGGAACTGAAATTACGAACCTCTGAATCCCCGTTCTGCAATAGGAGCACAGGCTTGATTTTGTAGAGAAAAAATTCAAAATCCGCCGTAAGAATTTTTCGCATAATGGAATACGGCATATCATATGCACAAGAAACAACAGGTACACACACTACCATGCGACGACTGACTGCTGACTTCAACAACCGCGGCAGCCATATTTTCGACACTAGAAGACTGAATTTGCTTTCGTTCTCATCTGAAAGAATGCCAAGTTGCCCAGTTGTTTCAAATTTCTTTAACATCTTCCTTAAGGGCACATGGAGGCATTGGACCTTTTCTTATCTGCTTTATACGACGAAATTCTTTTACAGTTGCACAAGAGATTTACTGGTTCTAGTAGAACAGTTTTACGAGTAGCGCTTTTTCTTGAAAAAAAAAAGTAGGCATGATTTGCAGAAAAGCAACTAATACTCGTGTAGAATCCTCCTTCTCCAAAAAATTAATGCTAATAGACCTGTGCTGTAACGCAAATGATGTTTCATATTTTCAGTATGTGCAAATAAATACCATTTATGATATAGCGCCACCTATCAGCGGATTTTTGTACTAAGATTTTTTTTAATAAATTTCAAGCGCAAAGTTATAATTAGCTGGAGTTCGATTTTTATCCCATTTGGACCAATGGAACGCATTCTAGAGCCCTCTGAAGTGGGAACTTATTTCTTACTAACCTTGTATATATGCGAAATAAAGTTAAATGTGAAATGCAAAATTCTCTCTATACCCCCTTTTCTTTTTTTGTTTGGTTTATGAAAAGCAATAGTGCTTGATAATTTTTGTGAAACGTTTTAAAAAAATATTAAGAATTTTGCAGTTAATAATAATGTAATAATAGTACAGGTAGTTAACATTCTCGCGAACAGGATAATAGGACCTGAATGACCGCCATACGTTCCGAGGACGCCAACTGGCTATCTTTGCATTATGTAGTCTAGATACAATCTTACTGCAATTCACAATTCAGTGTTTACTTTATTATTTATTTTATTTTGAGTGAATAGTTCCTGTACATCGATTAGAAGGATTGAAATAAATGTGTAACAAAAGTCTGGTAATACGGCAAGTTTAGTCTTTAGCGACGCGAGATTATCAAATACATCGGATTATTAGACTAAAACTGCGTAATACGGAAAAACATTTTTTTACTCATGTTATTGAATTTATTGAGGACTGAAAAATGTCATATGGTAATTCTACAGAATAATTAGTGAGTCAAACTTATTAGTAAATTAATTTCGTACATACGTATTAATGCAACGACTTTAGCTGAGTTTGAAGATTTTTTATAGATAAAAAGGTAGAAGTTACTTATCGGGTGCAAATTGGTGGTTTTAGCAACATTTTTTTAAAAAGATTTTTAGACTATTGGTATTTATCGTAAGTCGGAAAATATTATCAGCATACGAAAAGAAAACATACTTTAGTGATTTAAACTACAAATTTTATTTATTAAATAATGGTTACGTGATACAAATCTTCTTTTTCTTCGTCACTCCGTATTTCTTTTGCAAACCATAATACTATTTGCATTACGATATCATCACTGAACACTTCCAAAATTGTTCATTTTTTTAACTTGAAGGCATGTTCAACTATCTTCCAATGAAATATTAATAACATCATATTGATATGATGAACCATTGGATGCAAGAGTTTCGAGATTTTACTGCATACTAATCAATACTAAACTGTTAGGAAGCTACTTTCTACAGGAAATTAAAAGTTGTTGTGTGATTAGATATTAATGAAGATTAATTTGCATTTAATTCATTTCAATTCAATTTGTTTAGAGTGAAACCTATCTAAAATGAGGAATGTTATTTACCACTCTCGAATGTTTCGCGCATTATAAAAGAACACATCGAGCTCATCGGCAGAGACATTAATTGACACAATTTTCTTCTACAGGAACTGTTTCAGAGTCTTCTGCTAAAATACAGAATCCGTTATTCAGTGCGGTAACTATAATCCGTACACTCCAACGAACTTCCAGTAGCATTTTTTATATGTTACGTGACCTTTGCAATCTAATTTCCTCTACAAAACAGTTAACGCATCGTGGAAGTTTTGTGAAAATTTCCAATGCAAAATTATATCAAATGAAAGGTATTCCAACAAGAATGATATGATAATGAAATGGCAACCGTGTTTAAAGTGTTATTACTCTCTAATTTTTATTTGGGTTTAGTATGCTCAATGTATACGCTGCAAGAATTTTAATTTCATTAATTTCGGGCAAAAAATTACTTTCTAATGTGAAATTCATTTCTGCTTGATTGGATATGTTAAGCTGTCGTTATGTGAAAACAATCCATAAGAAATCCATGAAAAACTCTTGCATTTGAAAAAAGTGGTGGGGTGTGGTGTGCCCCATAGTTGCTCCATCGGACTATTTTTTGTTTCTAAAACGAGGAGATGCAGTTACAGTGACTGGAAAGCGATAATGATTAATGACTTTTTTTTGTAGTCAAATTTAAAAGACATTAGTTTAGGGAACATATGGTTCTAGCGAGACGGAGCCACATGTCACACTGCTACCAATATACTGGAAAAACATTTTGGTGAAAGAATAATTTCACGAAATAAAGCTGTTAGTTGGCTTCCCAGAAGTTGTAATTTAACACCTTTTGATAACTTTGGTGGGGTTCGTCTCATTTGCGACATTTGACCGGAGCTATATGGTTCTTCAAATTCGCTCATGTGCACTAAGTTGAGGAGGATACTTGGGTGATGTTTTACTCAGAACATAATGTCATAAATTGTACTTCAAAATAAAGTAAAAGATTTGGTTGCATCTGAAAGTTTTCATATTATTTCATTTTAAAATCATATGATTCCTATTGGAACACCTTTTATACGTAAGTGCAAAGATTTCGCGGCATGGTTGAAAGAACTTGATAGGAAAGAAAATATATGCAGGATACTACGAATAATTGCGAAATGAGACATAAACATCAGCTTTGAAAGATTCACAGTCATAAGAACCGAAACCCATTAGTCCTTACTTGAAACCTCTCTGCTGCAAACAGCGTGTTGGGTCGCTGTAAAAGAAGCTCATACGGCTATGAATCATTGGTTAAAGACTAAATCATTTAAAAGACTAAATGCACATTGTTATCTACTATAATTCTAAAAACACGTCCCTTCCTGCAATACAAGAAATGCAACTATAAAAAATTGTGAGGTTTATCTAGTTATTTTGAACTAGTTCATTTTAAGTTGCAAATTCTTTCTTTTCATGCCAGAATGTAAAGGAGACTGGGAGAGTTTACGCAGATTAAAGGCAGAATGAAGTGCTATTTCAGCAAGAGTTTCGGAAGTTAGTTTTTAGAGCTTCTCTGCCTATTCTACGCTCCGTTATACTGCGATTATTCGCGACTTGCATTAGCGACGTTGATGTGTTCTTGCCTTTAGGCTTGTCTCACCGGTTACTTCAGACCAAAACTGTTCCTGCGGATTAAAGTATTCTGTGAGTCGTTAGGTTAATCTACATACCTTGAAATTGTTACTGTTATGTATTTCTCTTAAGCCAGAATTTTTGACTTCTTATAACCTAAGTTGGGTTATTTGTTAATTTTATGATTGAATAAAGGGTCTTATTCACCCTTCTTCTGATGTCTGTTTAGTTTTGCAAGGTTAGAAGATAATTCTTCAAAAGACCTTTTAAAAGTTTATGTTCCCAAAGCATCATAGAATTTATAAAATATAATAACGAACATTTCGCATTTAATGCTGCGATGTACGTATCTTCAGACAATAATCATTAAGGGTTTCTTTTCTCTTTGAATAAGATAAACTCTAATGGATCAATTCTAAGATATATTCTATTGAATTAGCTGTGTGGGCACTTAAATATGATAAGAATTAGCTTAACTTCCTGTAATAGAGGCTGAAATGAATACATTATTATGACATGTAGCAGCCCTTCTGGAGACAAATTTCAGGGTGTAGCGGTGATAGTATTTGAATGTAAAATGCAGCTACTGGTATAAAACGCAACTGAACTTTGAAAAACATATTATAAGAAAATAAAAGCTATCAAACGAATTTCTTATTAAGGGATATTTAAAAAATTAAATGATTGTGGGAAAATCTGGTTGAGTGTAGAAAATTTTTATAAACTTAAGAGTTGCTGTCTGAGAACTTTCACATTTTGTTAAAGATAGATAAGAAAGAATATTCTTCAGTGGATGAAATATTAGTGATATTGCAGGACTGGTTTAAGAAATATTCCCCGTGTTATGTCTTTATGTTGTAGCAAAAGGTTTATAATAAATTAAGTTCATTAAAAGATTCTGCTTTAAAGAAATTCGTTATCTCTAAAGAAATAGTTTGATGTAGTTATTACTCATCTTAGGATTCAATATTTCGGAAATAAAAAAAAATGTTCAACACGGTGAGAAGAAAGATGATTGAATTAAGATTTGATAATTATAGCATATATTCCTTTCATGACCGCATTTATCTAACATTTTCACGGGAATTTAACATTTGGAAAATAATAAAAATATTCCATATGGCACGCATTATGAAAGGTTATTGAATTAATTGATATTTATAGTGTAGTATGTTCGTGTAATACTCTTATTCATGTAAAATTTACATTTTGGGTTTGAGGAAAAAATATAAAAAAAATTATTGACTTACGCAATCTTCGCAGAAACATTTGTATTTTTCACTCTCTGTTTTAACCATCAAAAATATTATAGTTTGTGCGTGTATGTTTTTTGTGCTAATAGGAGGAATAAAATATGTTTCTGATAATAAGTTTAAAAGTAAATGTTAAAAATCTGGTGCTGAATTCAAGTGCTTCTTTTGCCATCTTTATTGAAGAAAACAAACTACATACGTATGTAAGTGAGTAATTTAAGTAGATCTTGTGCTATCTTATAATTTTGTGAATGAACATATTATGTACTTTATTTTGGGTATTAATATTGAGAAGTAGATGGTGAGCTCTGTTTTTATGGTAAAGAATTCCATTTCTAAGACTATTTTAATTTTTACGAATCTCTTGTTTCGTTATTGCTTTATGTATAATAACAGTTACTTCATATTTTTAAACATATTGTTATTCGCATTTAATGAAGCTGCTTACCTTTATTTTAGTGTAGATTCCCAATCTTATTCAAATTTGGGAATTTTGTCCATCATATTTATTTCCTTTTAAATTTGATACGTATTTAAATGGAACTTGTAAAGAAAAATAAATATATAAAAGAAAAGAAAGCAGGCAGTTAAATGATGTTGTAACATTTTATTTACAAAATAAATGACAGCACGCTATGCAATAATACAAATACTAAAACAAGAAAATGATGTAAAAAGAAAATTTAATTTTCTAAAATGGGAGTGCAATTAATTGCTGAATATCGTAATTACTGTCGGGTGTTCCTTACACCCTTCCAAACATTCGTGATAAAAAAACACACAGCAATCATTTAAACATCCCTAACTATTTACAGAATAACACAGAAAAGAAAAGTGATGCCATTGCTTTGGTTTTATCTGCAATACCAGTTAGCTGTAAGCGGAATAGATGACCTTTGAGACCTAAAGGATGCTATAATGCCTCTACTAGCAAAAAAAAAAAAAAAAAGTAAAACGTAACTCGCAGTACATTCCATTCAGTTCTCAGTTTGAAGGTCTGTTCTAAACATGGCATGAAAATATACTTTACCTTATGATCAAAACTTTTCAGTGTAACAATGTTAGCATTTTATGTACACAATGATTTCTCTCAGCTATAGGAACGAAAATAATTCAATTCGTTGCTTGTAATGCTTAGGATCTTTCTACAAACGCAGTATTTCTTCTATAATAACATGAACTACCTGGATGTCGGAGGTTTTTGTTGATTCTGGCTCTGCACAGGCTGTTTCCACACAGCTGTGCCTTTAACACCAGTTGGTTTGGCAGATTTGAGAGCTTGAATAACCGATTCAATGTCTTTTTTCATACTGTCTTCTCCTTTAGGAGCCTTTTTACCTGCAGCAGTATAGTCAATTATAATAACTTGTTTTCCTTTTCTGCTGTCAGATGCAGCAGGCTGAGGCCAATTTTCTCCAGAATTCTTTTTTGTGCCAAAAACAAACACCATCTTGCTGCCACTCTTTTTACTTCCTTTAGGAATTCTACCTGATCTTTGGGTGGGAGCTTTAGCAGCTCCTCCGTTTCCTTTTGTTGGTTTCCAGCTGGTGAACACAGTACTCTTATCACCCATCCATCCACCAAATCCTCCACCAGATCCCATCCAACCATCCATCCAACGCCAGCCTTCGTTTCCTCCATTTGGATTCCACTGCCAGCCACTACTACCCGCTCTATTCATTTTCCATCCGTTGTTAGGCCTACCATTCCTCGGTTTACTGCCATTACCATTTTTAGATCGTCTCACATTAGCTCCATTTCCATTAGCTGACCAAGGTTTTGATGGCGCCGGTGGTGCTGGTGCTGGTGCTGCGGCATCGGGAGTTTTTATTAAAATTATATAAGGTACAGTTTGTCCTCCTCCACCATTACCAGCCCAGCTTCCTGTTCCGGCTGCTTTATTCCTGTTACTTTGCCACCGTCCTCCTCCATTAGAAGACGGAGGAGGGGATTTAGGAGATGGTCCTTTATTCCAGCTTGCCGGTGCTTGACCTTGAGAGCGCCAAGAACCTCCAGAATTACCGTTATTCCAAGAACCTCCAGAGGCACCCGCTTTCCTAGGACGACCTGCCTTATTATTTTGAGCCCAGTTACCATTCGCTCTGTTCTTACCTCCACCATTTCTCCATCTTCCTTTCGTCCGCCCTTTACGTGTTCCTCCTCCGTTCGTCCACCCACCACCGCCTGCTTGTGCAGTACCGCCATTTTGCCAAGAAGTTTGTGGTGGGCTATTCCCATTCTTCCGACTTCCTCCTGAATTTTGAGAGTTGGCTCCACCACTTTGCCAACCACCTCCAGCTTGAGAGGTAGGATTTGAAGATTTCCATCCTCCTCCTGTTTGAGGAGCTTGATTTTGCCATCTTCCACCTGATTGCGGAGCTGCATTCTTCCATCCATTTGTTGGTCCTCCATTTTTCTGAGGCCATCTGTTTTGAGATGGTGCTCCCCCCGTTTGCCAGCTGCCACCACCATTTGTCTGAGGAGTAATACTAATTCCTTGTTGCCAGTCATTTCCTGAAGGAGGAGATGCTCCTCCAACTTGCCATCCTGTATTATCTGTTTGTGAAATTCCATCATCACCATTCTGCCAGGAACCTGTAACTGGTTGCTGCGCATTATTCGGCCATCCTGCTGCTGTTTGCCATGGTCCGCCGTTATTCCAGGAGCTAGATCCACCAGTATTAGCTACAGGAGGAGCACCACCATTGGGACTCCAGCTTCCTTGCCCTGTATCTGCTGATTTGATACCCATTGTTTCCTTCCACCATTGATTATTGTCACCTACAGTCCACACTTCAGGCTCAGCTCCATTGCCTCCATATACTCTAGCTTCTCCCTTTCCGTCTTCTGAAAATTTCCACACAATGTACCTGCCCTGTTTGTCATCATCCCACCCTCCTGTTGGTGCCTGTGTTGTTGCTGCAATATCGGAGGATGTAGTATTAGAGGTATCCGATAATGTGTAATTGTTTCCGTTTTCCGTCGCAGGTGCTGTAGTGTTACTTTGCTTTGGTAAATCATCTGCACTAGTCACTCTCCATTCGCCATTGACATTTTCGATCTTCCATTCTACATTACCCTTTTCATCCACCAACTTCCACCCATCAGCACCACCATCTCCAATAACTTTCCAACCAGAATTGTCATCTAAATTTTCCATAGTTTTTGTATCCTCATTGTAAACTTTCCACGACAAACCTGTATCTTCCCATCCAGCTGTAGAACTTCCTCCTCCATTCCATCCATCTGTATTTGTTTGGCCATTATTCCAAGAGCCTCCTCCTCCCGCAGAAGGCCCACTGTTCCAGCTTCCTGTGTTTCCAGGTAAAGGAGATGCTCCTGCCCATTTGCCAGAATTTGGGGGCCAGCCGGCATTTGCCTGTGGTTGCGTTGTCTGTGGAGCCCAACCACCTCCTCCTTGCTGTGGTGCAGCCCATCCTCCACCACCATTATTAGCTACCGGTTGGCCTGGGGCACCATTCCATCCGTTTTGAGCTGTGTTAGATTGTGGTGCCCAACCTGCTTGAGGTGGACCATTATTATTTGACGCAGATGGAGGACCGTTATTCCATCCACCGACGTTCCCGTTTGGTCCATTCCATCCGCCATTAGACTCACTGTTCCAGCCAGGTGCAGCACCATCATCAAGTGTAGGTCCGTCATCTTCATCCCATCCAGCTTGTGCGTCTCCTTCGTCTGGAGTCTGATCTTCCACCCATCCGCCAGCATTCCAAGCTCCTGGACCAACATTTACATCAGGTCCTGCATCAGCTGGTGCCCATCCTCCACTGGCTCCGCCTGCTGGCCAACCATCGGAACCACTACCTGTATAATATGAATTAAATTACTGAAAAAGAACAGCAAAATGTGCCCAATTATTCTTAACATTGTGAAATATTGCAATTTTGCTATTTAACTCATTCGTATTTAGATTACCAGAAAAGGAAAATATCACTAAAGTAAGAAATCCCAGATATCTCTCTTTCTTGTTTCTTTTCTTTCTTTCTCTCTTTTTTTCTTTGCTTGCGTGCTGTTGTGACTGCTGATTTGGCCATTAGGCAGTGCTGAAGTGTATCACTGATTTTTGCACATTTGATTTTGCATATTTTTTGTGGGAACCCTATTGTACTTTGTTTTTAGAACCGACTGAGTCGGTAATAATAATTTCGAACTCACGTTTTAAGAGTAATTTAAAGAAGCTAATATGTTGTAAATAAACTATGTAAATAGTTAGTTCGTGTGCTCATTTAATGACATATTGAAGTGATTTTCATAAACGATGTTTAAGGTAAGAAATATGAGATTAACCTGCTTTGAAGTGCAAATGGTGCATTATTTTTTGGCTACAAGCGACAGGATATTTGAATTGAAAGTTCGGAACATAAACTTCAGTAGGTAAGCGCAGGCTTATTTATAACTTGATATATTTTTATATATAGCATAAATTTAAAGGATTGTCTTAAAACACTGAAGTGGAAACGCACAGTTTTGCCTACCGCTACTACAAAAGTGTTAAAAATTGGAGCTATTTTAACGAAAACGTCTGAAATGACGCATGAACAAAAATTGATCAGTTAAATGTGCTCAAAGAACAATAACTTGAAAAATATGATGGTCTTAAACAACTGAATTTTGGTGAAAAAGAGGTTTAACCCTTGAAGGTACTGAATCCGAAACTAAAGTTGTTGAAGATTACAATGAAAAGATTGTTGAATGGAGATACAGAATTAATAGGCATTTAGATAAAAATATGAACTATAACCCTCAAATTAATTCTAATGATTCTAGTGTTTTAAGTAGTGAAAATATAAAAATTTAAACTCTAACCCTCTAATTAATTCTCATGATTCTAGTGTTTTAAGCAGTGAAAATATGTAATAATTATTTATAATGATTTATAATAATACTGGATCTAAGTTTATGCTGCTTTCAAAGTCTTACAAACGAAATATATTAAGGTGATTCTTGTTTATGGCTTGAGTTTTGGAGCCAGGTTTCAAATGTAATGAGCATTTGACACCAGTTGATAAACTTTCTTCTTTGAAATCGCTGCTTGGTTAAAGTGTAGCTAATGCTGTATCTGGCTTTTCATTAACTGGAGAAAAAATATAGCTCTGCTATCGCCCTTTTGAAAGAACGGTTCGTTAGGACAGATATCCTTATTAACGCCGATATGAATAAGCTTTTGAATCTCAATCAACTAAAAAATTCTTCTAACTTAAGACGTTTGAAGAAGCTCTATCAAAACTGTGAATTTAAAAATCTTAATTTAAACTCTTTAGGGATTGCATGTGGAAGTTATGGTAATTTATTATGCCCAATTTTACTTAAGCTGATTCTATCAGATATTGTTTTAGAATTTAATAGAAGACGTGCCAAAAGTTCGGATTGGGATATCAATGAACTAATCTCCTTTATTAAAGAAGAAATGGAATCGCTTGAAGTTACGGTGAATTTGAATAGTTCCTTAAAGATATCTTATGATAAACCAGAAAAATATAGACACCCAAAATTTTAAACGTAATACATCTGCTTTGTCAACTAGCATTAAAAATAACTGTTTCTTTTGCAGCAGTTCAGAATATAATACTAATAACTAAAGAGTTAAGGAAAGCGTTTTGTATGTTTTAAGAAATTCCATTGTAAGATTTATCCTAATTTTATTAACAGTTATTTTAACACTTTCTTTCCTATCTATTCTAATTTCAGCTTACACTTTCCTACCGGAATGTAATTTCAGAAACGCTGTTAATGCAAATGAGTAAGAGTACTATTTAACTCGATGTTTCCCCGACTTCGAGAGGGAGAGTCTGATTTTCTTGACTAGCGCGCATTTGCCTTTTGGCCTTAGATACTACGCCTGACCATACTTTAGGCCCTTGCTTGGCTTGGCCGATTTAATTAATATTTAGGGGCCAACTACTTAGAACCTTGATAGCTTCGGCTATACCTTTCAGTTAGCTTTAGTTACGCTTAGTTAAGTTTACTGTCATAATTAGCACCATTTGCACATCAAAGCAGGTTAGTCTCTAATTCTTATCATGAACACGGTTCGTGAAAATCACTTCAATATATTAATAAATCAGTACACGAACTATTTACAAAGTTTGTTTACAACATATTAGCTATCGTGGTCACCCTCGCGGTCCTATTAGCGGCGCAAAAATTCCGCGTGTACTTCGGAGTGCCTCGGTAACTGTGTATTTAGATCACACGGCACTTCGTTGCCTATACTCCGGTAAAAAATCTTTCGCCCCAGCTCATATGTGGGACACTAAAACTGTAAGAGTTTAATTTAATAATATAACACACGTTGGGGAAAGAAAATGTAGTTGCGGATGCACTATCAAGAATAAAGATCGATGAAGACGGAAATACAATTTAATGTGCGATGCTAATTGTGAAAATAATTGAATCCCGTGAAACAATAATTGCCAAATTAAAAAGGGACCCTGAATTCAAAGACATTTACTCATATCTGGAAGATCCCGAAAATTTTGAACTTGTAGACTTAACGGCTATTCGCAATAGGGCGGCTGATTATGAAATTATTGATAAGTTGCTATTTTACATGAAAACAACCAACGATAATCAAGAATTGCGGCCGGTAGTCCCAATGAGTCGACGCTTAAGTATTCTAGAGGAGCTCCATGACTCGAAATTAGGAGGCCATACCGGGTTAGGAAAGCCCCGCGAAGAGGTTTATTTTCCGCAGTTATACGAAGTTTTGACGGCTTATGTTCGGTCATGTCCTCTTGTGCTAATTAATTAACGACGTTAATTACAACCCGACCGGGTACTTAAATAGCATAAAAACCACTTTCCCAAATGAGTTGGTCGGCACTGATTTGCTCGGTCCCTACCCTAGAACAAAAATTAATAAAAATAGATACTTGTTAACTATTGTGGATCATTTCTCAAAATGGGTGGAAAAAATTCCCCTTAAACGGGCTTCAGCAAAAATCTTAGCAGATTCGTTTCTAAACAAATATATCTTAAAATATGGAGCTCCAGTAAAAGTAATATCGGGTAATGGTAGGCAATTAGTGAGTAATTTATTTGAAAATCTTTGTACAGGTCTTGGCATACGCCATCTAAAAATGGTATCTTATAGACTTCAATCGAATATTGCAGAACGTCTAAATAAGAATGTAGTTAAAATTATTCGGGGATATGTTAAGAATTATCATGACCGTTAGGACAGCCGTGTCCATGAATTAGGTTTTGCCTTGAGGACAGCAAAACATGATACCATACAGTAAAACCCCCTCAGAACTATTCCTAGGAAGAAAAATTTTAACGCCACTGGATAAGATATTTTTCGTTCAACAAAGACAGGAAGAGTTTCAATTGAAAGATATCCAGAAAATTATTAATGAGGCCATCAAAAATTCTAATGTGGCGAGGTCGAAACAAAAAGTCTATTATGATAAAATGAAACGCGAGGTAGAATATGTGATAGGCCAGAAAGTGTTAAAGATAAAACATTCGTTATCACCTGCACCCGAAAATAGGGTAGCCAAATTTGAGCCCAGGTTTGATGGGCCATTCATTATCGAAAATATCAAATGTTCTACGTTTTACCTAAAGGCGGAAAATGGCCGGCAAACAATTGCTAATGTGGACCAGCTTAAACAGTAATATAGTCGTACGGATTTTCAAGTTCTAAAAGATTTATTGCAGGATCCTGGCAGTGCGCCAAGAACATTGATTTCGCCGTCGCCTAGCAAGGATCCCCCAGAAACAAAAAGAAAACAAGCGGAGAATACTGAACAATGTACCGCGAAGCGAACGCAGCAGCAGCCACGAGGTTCAGACTCAGCGAGAATGAAGAGAACGAAACAGAGAAAAGTTCTCCTTCAACAGAAGCCAGGGCTGATGGGAAAGCGGAAAAAGCCCATGGAGAACATTCAAAGGAAACGCCCAACGCCAGAACTGAAGCTTACTTCGAAAGAATCCGCAGCAATATGGAAGCCAAGATCCACGAGAAGAAAACGAACCTCCGAGGAAAGAACCATTCCATTTCAGGAATCCAGAAAAACCAAGCGAAGATTGAAAGATCTAGAGGGAAGATCCGGTTACTACAAAGCAAAGAAGGAGGCCAGAGTACCAGAACCCTCAGCCGACGAGAAAAGCAGTCCGATTCAACGCTAGAGGGAAGAAAAGAAGGAGAGGCCGGAAGTGAATACCAGCCGCCCGAGATGACTGAGAGTTCAAAGTTTAAGATCTCCCACTTGGCAAGAATTCTGCGTGAAAAGAATGGAGGATTAAAGAAACCAAAAAGATATGTGAAAATTTTCCTTGTTTACTATTTTGTATTGAAAGTTCGATAGATGTCATGTGTTTAGAGTTGCTAAATACTGTCTAAAGCAAGAGATTGAATTCGAAAGTTTGCGAGAATGTAGTTGTAATTATCTGTTAAACAGAAAAGATTTTTTGAATTCGCAAGTTGGCGAGAACTTATTTTGTAAATACCTTTCTTTAAAGAATTCTCAAGTTGCGAGAAACTAATTTTGAATATATGCGAGTTGAATATGAATTCTCAAGTTGCGAGAATTTGTGAATGTATTTAGTCGAAAGACTTTCGAATGTGTTAACTTAAAGAAAGATTGTAGCAAAACTTTGGAAATTTTGTATAGCAACTATAACGAATGATGTAAAATGAATTTTAAAATATTGCATGGTAAAATGTTCTATTGAATGTAGAAATGCTAATGGCAGCTTTTAAACTATTGTAAAAATTAAACTTGTACAAATGTTCAAGCATGACTGTAAATACTGTGCATAAAAGATGAATTGAAAGAAAGTATAGATTAAATGTGTTTAAAGTTAGACTCTCCAGGCTTCGCTTAAGAATTTAAATTAAGTTCTATGTTAGTACATTAGATCTAGTTTTGTGTTTAAGGAGTCTTCTGAGGTCTGGAATGTCAACTTCTAACAAATCGTAGCTGTTATATAGTTGGTAGTGTATCTTCGCGGTAACACAACAAAAGACGCTCAGTTAGTTCACTTAGAACAATTTCTGGAGAGCGTGGGAGGAAGAAAATTTAAAGTTTGGTGTGAATGAAAGTGTTTGAGGGCCAAAAATAATTTCAGTAAAGAATGTTGGTAAAGAAAGTGGAAATTATTTGTGTAAGAACACAACTAATACTATTTCCTTCCAGATAATTTTTGGAAGGACCAAGACTGTGTAAACCTGTTCAACAGAGAAGCAGATGTTTGTTCCCCGTCAATTTGTAAAATGTGAATGTAAAATCCTCTTAGTTTTAGTATAGCTTTAGAAATTGTGTAAAGTTGGCCCTAAACAGGAAAAGTTTTAATGATGAATTAAAGAAAGCACTATTGCTACAAGTTTAAAACTTTGATGAAAAAGAGTTTTGTAGAATTTAAGCTTTTAAACAAGGTCGTTTGGAGACCTTATTCTTCGAGTAGTTAAATTCTGGTAGGGAAAAATATAAGGTTTAGCCTAATTTTATTAACAGTTATTTTAAGTTATGCTTCTTTCCTATATATTCTAATTTCAGCTTACAATTTCCTACCGGAATGTAATTTCAGAAACGCAGTTAATGCAAATGAGTAAGAGTGCTAGTTAACTCGATGTTTCACCGACTTCGAGAGAGAGAGTCTGATTTTCCTGACTAGCGCGCATTTGCCTTTTGGCTACTATACCCGGCCATATTTTAGGTCCTTGCTTGGCTTGGCCGATTTAATTAATATTTAGGGGCCAACTACTTAGAATCTTGATAGCTTCGGCTATACCTTTCAGTTAGCTTTAGTTACGCTTAGTTAAGTTTACTGCCATAATTATTTAAGTTGCAGCCCAAGTGGAGGCTTTGTGACGTTCCGAGTTAGGAACTGATTGTAATTATTTTGAGGTTAATTACCCTTAAGTCTTACGTGTTTATTCACACACTTAAGCGATTATTCGCTTATTAGTGTTTGTGGGATTCTAGGATTGAACATTGAATTAAATAAGAAATACCCCACACCATACTGATGCGAAGTGTAATAACTTTCTACATTAGCACTATAAAATATGAGATAGTAAGTTTCATAATGTTTCGATATACATGAAACTAAAAGAAAACCCCTTGAAGTTCCTAAAAGTGAAAGTGATACCACAGTAACTTCTGTTTCTCAGTGTTAGATTAAAAACTCAGATTTATTTAATGAAGTTATATTGCAAACATGCTGCGTAAAAATATCATCCGATTTAAAATCAAAATTCGTTTTGTGTCTTTTTGACAGTGGTAGTCAACGGACATTTATTACGAAATAATTAATATCATACTTAAAAACCCCAGTTGCAAGAAAGAAAAAATTATTAGTATACTCTTTCTGCGCGCTTAAAGCAAAACAAAAATTTCGTGACGTTTGTAGGGTTACAACATTACGGAACGTGAAAATTCTTGAGCAAAATATTTGCATTGAGGCGTTGGTGACAGATACAATTTCTACCGCGATGATTTAGCCTCATACACTAAACACAGATGTTAAAACTAAATTAAAAAATAAGAGTTGTCTAATAGAATACGCTGCGCGGTTTTCGATGCAGTTATCTCTGGCAGATAAACAATCCAGGGAACAGTAGAAAAAGTACCAAAATCTCTTTTTGTATGCGTAAGCTTGTTTGGATGGTCGCTTTGTGGTTCGATACATAGTGACGAAAAGGGAAAAAATAAAAATGCATCCGTTTTCAAATTAGCTGTTGAGAATTCAGAACCGGAAGATTTAAAGAAATTATGGGACCTTGAAGCAACTGGTATTAGTGACGATGAATTTTCGAAAATAGATAAAGAAATTAATGAATTTGAAAACGATTTAAAATTCGTTAATAACAGGTATGAAGAGAAATTATTGTGAAAGGACAATAAGAAAGGCTTAGGGACTTACTTCAAAATAGCAAAAATCGTTTCTTTGAATTAAGTCGTAAACTCGCGAAAAATGACGATCTTATCTAACGATATAAAAATTGTTACTGAACAAAAAGATAATACGGTAGTTGAAGAATGTTCCGATAATGACACCAAGAATGGTTATTTCATGCCGCATAAACCCATTGAGAGAGTTGACAATCCACCACTAAAGTGAGGATGGGCTTTGATGCTTCTTAAAAAGAAAATCAGTTTAAACCTTTAAACGATTGTTTATGGTCAAGACCAAAGCATTTTAGATGTTATTATCAGTTTTCGAAAACAGGAAGTCGTATTTCGCGCGGATCTAGAGAAGGCTTTTCTCCAAATTGGCTTAAAACCAGAAGACCGAAATTATTTAAAATTTTTGTGGGTTGATGATATGGCAGTTGAGTTATTCAAAATTCTAAGATTTATGCGAGTACCATTCAGTGTTACTTGTAGCCCCTTAATTTTAGCTGCTAATGTCAAATAACATATTATAAGAAAGAACATTGTAAAGCTTATGAAATGTTAGACACATTCCTGCATGTTGATGATTTAATTTCCGGTTCATATTCTGACGAAAAAGGGTATTATTTATCTTATACTGCCACTAAAATTCTTAAAGATGCTGGGATGCATTTATGGAAATTTAATTCTAATCATATAAAACTAAGAGAAATGTGGAAAGAAAATATGTCATGCAGTGAACAAGAAACTCTGCTCTCCGTTTAAAAGTTTTAGGAATATTTTGAATAATAAACCTATCATCGAATGATCTAATAAACCTATCATCTTTCAGCATTGCATTATTAATTAGCGATGAGTAATTATTTTCTTTGGTATTTCTGAGAGGTTCGATAATCAGAGGGATTTTCAAGTCCCTGTGCAGCAGCACATTTTTTATGAAAATTGAAACGTTAGTGATAATGCGAAGCACATTATTTTGGATCATTTGCAGTTTATTAATATAATTCGGGGTAGCTGCTGCCCAGGCTGTGAAGGCATAGCATAAAATGCATTCTATGACTAAAACGCGACGCACCAAGCAGTTATCCGAATGGGTCGAAGTTGCATATGCTCATACCTCACTACAGAATATGCAAATGAGCAACTTTTGGAGACAAATGATTGACTAGCTGGAGCTCCAGCGCATTGCAGTGGAGCATGCCCATGATATATAAAACAGACGAGATCCAATACTAAGGTATAACTGTAGAGACATTAGGATTTTTTTATGCTGAGAGACGTGAAAAATGAGCAATGCTCCCGCCGGGATCCGAATCACGGACCGCTTGAATATCCGTCGAGTGTGCTGACCATTACTCCACGAAGACATGCTAAGAAGGCGGGAGAAATATCTTATACAACTTCCACGCTAATTTGCTTCCTTTGACCCATGTGGGCTGGACCAATGGATTGCTGAGGAGTTCGCAAACAGTATGAGCAGATGTCACTCTCTTTGTGAAAAGATGAGCAATGGACTAAAGTAGGGTAATTAGATCTTTGGACATTTGGGTCGGAGCGATGCTACCATTCGACGATGTTGGCAACAATGAGTGAACAATGACGGTACAGAGGGTCAAGAAGGTAGCAGCTGAAAGAGAGCGTGACAGAACGTTATAACATAGTGACCATTCGATCGAGGCTCACAGCCCCTGATACGTCCTTATCAACGATCCGATGTACAGCTGGAACACTAGTTACTGCACTGACTATTGATAGACGACTCAGTAAATGGGGGCTGAGGTCATGGAAGCTATTGCGCCAACTACCCCTCACTGTTACATACAGCCAGGCACATCTACATTGGTGCCAGGTATATTCGACCTGGGATTTCACGGACTGGAGTAGAATTGCTTTCAGCGATGAGTTCCGCTTTGAACTGATCCACGATGACCACGAAGATGCGTCTGGAGAGGTCCAGACAGCGGTGAGATACTCACCTGATTGTCATCCGTTACACAGTTCGAAGCCAGGAGTTATGGTACGGAGTGCGATTTCATTTGATAGCTTGATCCCTTTGGTTGTCATCCGTGACACCTCTAACAACACAGCAGTACGTCCATGAGGCTCTATGTTCCGTAGTGTTGCTCTTCCTTTAACGGACACATTATGCTTATATTTCAGTAGGATAAAGTCCGGTCGCCATGACACGTCTTCTACAACTTGACTTCGTATTTCTCCAAGCACTTTCCTGGCTGCCGCGATCTCCAGATCTCTCCGATAGTCTGTCTCCGATGAACAAGTATCTCTGGCTGCCCTTATATTACACCGATATAACTCCCCAATTGGAAAATGTATGGCAAACAGTCTTCTAGGAGGACATTTATCCACTGATACTCTCCAGGTGCTTCGGAAAAATTTCTACTTTTTCATCATCAGGTCTGACGTATGATTTTCAAAGTAGGCATATAGTGCACACGTGTTGTTATACTAAAGCATTATGTTATTTTATACTAAATATAGTATTTTATACTAAATATTATCGGTGATCTAGACTTGCTTTCAGTACCGACGGAAACGGAGTGAATTGTTCAAGAGATCTCTCTCGAAAACTTCTAAAATGGCTCTGAAAAATTTCATTACTCTGAAAAAATACCAGAAAATGCTACTAGCATGTGTGAATTAAAAATGTGATACCTCCATAATACATGTCTCCAGGTAGTCCTATTATGCATCGTTAATTCATCGAAAAAACATTTATGGTAGCAATAACTAACTGTCCAATGGATTCAAAAAGCCCATTTTATAAACAGGGTAACAATAATTTTCACTCATTGCTTCGAGAAATACACAAGGTAATTTTGCAGGCTTTTAAATTTCAAGGTT
>KK120775.1:67417-88603 GCA_000611955.2 Stegodyphus mimosarum
CAGTAACTGCTATTTTGTGATTATCATAACTTTCACTGCATTTGAACATAGATGATCTTTTATTCGTGTGTCCATGCTTTAATTAATCCCAATATATCTGATTATTTGAGTGCGTATCATTTGTTAAGCGATTACTGTGCGTCATACTCCCCAAACAGTTCTCAGAACGATACAGGAAGGAAATGAAGAACTGTAACTTTCTGTAAAAAATCGCACTTTCGAAGCCAGTGGGTTTTAATCTTTAAATGAAGTTAAAATACTGAGACTGATTTATTGCTGAAATAATTGATGCTTGGTATTGTAAAAGCTAAGGAATCTGCCAGAGAAGAGATATCAGTATCAAACCACACTGGAATGATTTATGGCAGTCAAAAGCTTAAAATCTTTTACCCGAAAATTATATAAAAATTTGATAGGAGTTGAAAAAGAACAAAGAGAAAATCAGAATTACGTCACAGGAAGATATTTTTTGATATAATGACTTAAGCAAAGCCAAAAGAAGGCGAAGAGGAAAAATGAAGGTGAAGGGGAAATAATAAAGATGACATAGAATTATGAAGAAAAGCTGAAAATCTTATAAAAAAGAGTAAACTGAGTTGGAATTTAAAGGTATCACAGCTTTACTCATTTTTTGCCATTTTGTTTGAAAGAATATCACAATGGTTACCAAAAGAAATAAAATACAGCAAAACTTTGCTAGGAGAAAACTGTATATAAATACTAATAAAATTTTACGTATGATATATTTTAAACAGTGGACTGTATGCCGTAAATCTTATACCTCTAAATAGTTAATTGTTTTATATCACTCATGCTTTAATCAACAATTTACAATTTTTTATCATTTGTGTATAACTCTAAACTTTAATTAATATAGGTAAACAAGAGTTCAATGTATTGTAAAAACAATATATCTTACCGCTAAGCGTTTTACTTCATAATAATTCAGTTATTAATATTGAAAACGTACACCGAATAAAACGTAATTACTGATGAAATGGGGAAAAATTGGATATATTTTCCATCATTATCAGTTTTGTTCTCGGCCATCAATGAATATTTTAAGTACAATTTTAAATGCATTATTTCTGCAAATGATTCGATATATCAGAAAACTCTTTTTTTGCCAATTTCCTTACAGCTTTCTTTTCTACCTCATTTTTTAATCTGATCCATTTAAAATTTTGCTGTACATTGATTGTGCTGCTACTTTTCCAAGCACTAAACACAGTTGGAAGGCATTCAATTTTATAACTCTTTTGCAAATAAATTTTTCTAAAGAAAAGGGCAAAATCCGTAAAAAGGTACTTCAAAAATCATTATGATTATTTGATTATTGAACTATAATTTCTGTTTCATAACTCAAAAGTCTGTATAAACTTAAAGAGACTACCACTAGTAAATTCAAGTTGATGTTTTATAAAATACAGTACATTTTTTGCGACATATAATGAAGCCGGATACTGCAACAAACTCCAGGTTACTCAACAAGCCAGAAAATCTGATCATCCAATAGAATGATCAGATTTCCCTTATGTGTAAATCTCATATCATTTTATTAATTTATAGCTCAGTACATAAAAGTTTTTCGAAGTAATGTGTAAAAAGGGGAATTAAAACCACTTAACTGTTTCATTTTCCTGCCATATTGTGACCAAAAACAAGCATATTTTTTATAAACAATTTCGTATTCTAATCGATTATATGAATTCAAATCAGCAGTCAAAACAGTTAAAATTATTGCATTTATTAATTTCACACAATTTTTAATTACGGCGAAATTTTTACTTAAAGTTGGTTTTCTGTTCACGAAACTGTAGAACTGTAAAGAACACTATACAGGAGAAAAATGTGAAAGAAGTGAATTCGCTGTGAAAGGAAATCGCGGCGGTGGTGGAGAGGATTACTAGTATCCATTTCTCAGGAGTTCCGACCATGAATCTGAACTTTCCGTTTCCTTATCATCATTAGAGAGTTTCGTTAAAGAATTTTCAGAGTTACCAGAATCATTTATAGAAAATTCAGATTCGCTATCTGATCCAATATCAGAATTATATTTTGTTCTGAGCCATTCACTGTCATCCATCTTTTTACTTCCTTGTACGAAGTAAAAAGGAAGTATTGTAATCGCGAAAAATTTCGGGTATCATATTTCAAAGAAAATATTTATTTTGACCGCTATCGGATGCAATTTAACGATGTTTTTGAATGACATTCGTACGTAACAACAGAATAAAGGCCTCTTTCCCCCCAAAAAAATTATAAAACTGATTTAAAACGGATTCTGAAGAGAATTTTTTCGTGGCGTCCGTGCGTACGTACGTATGTATCTCGCATAACTCAAAAACGAGGAGCCTCAGAACGTTGAAATTTTGTATATAGTACTGCTACAACATATAGACTTGCATGTCCTATTTTGGTTATTCAGCCACACCAGAAGTATATAAATATATATATATATCCACTCTGTTACTTGGCTCAGTAAGCTCAGTTTTTTTATTCTTATATATTGGTACATTGTGCATTTTTTGCTTTAAAAGTGATTGAATTTTGTTGTTCTTATCTTCCGGTTCAGGATTTTGTACCTTTAGTAAATCTGCATGCAAGGTTTGTAGAATTATCAACAATTTAAAAGTTGTTTAAGTGCGGATAAGCCTAATCATTTTTCTCATGGAGGACATATTTGTTTACACTTGAAATTTAGGACAATATTGGATTTGTTGCCGATCTAGAGAAACTAAGCTTCGCAACAACAAAGATAATGCATTCTTTTATTATTGCGAATTAAATCATTCTTAATACATTCTGGAATTTATTCGCGGAAATAAGTGTTTAAGATTTACTCCGTAAATTTAAGATAGATATTTTGATATTTTATGTATTTTTGCCTTGTCGCGAAGTGAGAACTGAATTAATTGAATGAGAAATACTGAAGTGTCTGTGCAAAACTATTTCTTTTCTATTTTTTATTTGTGTAAGTTCTTTTAGACATCTTTTAGATTTATTATAGTATTTGAATAGAACATGTTGCAACGGTTAGGTAATTTTCCCTAAGATATATATAATTTTTGTGCATTCTGATGAGTTATAAAATGAATGAGATGTAACGCTGTTACGTGAAGCTAGCGTGGGAGTGTCACTGTGGTAAACGAATGTAGCGAATTTTAAAGACTCTATTTATTCTATTGTGGTTTATGTGCTATAGATGAAGCAGATTTAATTCAATAAGTTTAAACGAAATGCAAAATGCGTATAATTTAATACTCCGTACAAGGAAGTCATGTGGTGTACACATAAGATTTTTTTATTTCATAATAAAATTGGGTCGAAATACTATTCACAAAACCTCACACACTGAAAATGTGGAAACAAAATCGTTGAATTTCTTCGTGTAATGAAAAGCGATAAAACCTATATTTTAACTGATTTTATAATGCAATCTCTCCTGAACTAATAGAGACATCTCTTAGAAACACTGCAGAGTAAAAAAATGTGAAAAAACCCAGAAAGGTCAGTGGATTGGTGCAGGAAAATACACTGTCCGAGCGGTGTACGTTTACATAAAAAAAGTCCCTTTTCGCAGCATCCGAAAGATGTTCAGGCAAAACAGTTAAGTGGTTAAAAAAGTTGACGAGTTTGACAGAATTTTATTTTTACTCTAATGTTAATGAATTATATAATTTTTTATACTATTCGCGAGAAAAAAGGAATCAGATATACTTTAGAAATAATTAATGATTTGTTTTGGTTAGCATTTTGGCGCAGTCAAAAAGTAAGAAGTGTGTTTTTATGCTGATATAATAAGAAAAAATCAGAAAAAGAGGAAATTGTTATAATATCTTAAAAAGCGTAAATGTGAAGTAAACAGTTATAATTGGATCGTAAGAACCCGTATTTTACCTGAAGGGTTGTAAATCCTTTTTATATGTATTAGGCTGCTTGATTTTTTTTCTTATTAATTTCTTTTTGGAAGTTATCTAATTTTGTGAATATCTGATCTATCTCATGTTTATTATTCGTAAACGTTTTACCTAAAGCCCACTGGTTAGGGGAGTTGCCTTGCCCAACATCCCAGACGATATATCCAGGTTGATTATTAGGTTTATTCTTATCGGTCCCGTCGGTGGCAGGCTCAGATTCTCCTCCTGTTCCACTCGCGGTTGGTGTTTCTTTTTTCCATAATGGGAAACCACTATTTGGAGACGGACGCGCAGACCACGAGTCTTGATTATTACCTCCTCTACCAAACTTCCAGGCTATTTTTTTATCATCAGTCTTGTCCTTGTTGTTCGTCTCGGTTTCCTGAGGGATGAAAAGACAATAAATGGTAAAATGCATGTTTACAGTACTAATACCAATCATCTAAGACAAGGAAGTCATCTCAGAAGCACAGCTTCTTAAGAAGATAGAGTAAAAATTCATTAAATCTGTTCTCTATCTACATTCAGTTAAGTTTTGAAGTAGTATCCCTAAAAATGTGACTCTCTGAAATTAAAAATTTGTATTTTTTGTCTGCATGACATACAAGCTTGGATACTGTGATTGCTTAGAAGAAGTATAAAACTATCCAGTATAGTTGAGATAAGAAATTAGGACAAAAGGAATTAACCTTTTAGCTCCTTTCTTACAATATTCAATAAGAGTTTCCATTTTTAATCAAAAAAGGAAAATACATATAAAATTCCAGTAACAGTGAATACCTAGTATCAGGCGTTGAACGTAATTTCTTCCTCCAGTTATAAGCAACAAGCAAAGGGTGCGTCAGAATAATGTATACGCACATTACAAATGATATCTCTATATTGCTTTCGAAGATGAATTATCTATACAATACATAGCATGGTGTTTGCTTAACACATGCTAATACAGTCATGATTGTAATATGTGATGCATATGTATACGGATGATAGTGAATCAAAAGGGTTCAAGAGATCTTAAAAGACGCGGTTTAACGCACGAAACTGGGAATGCTGAACATCCTTCGTAACGAAATTAAAGCGACATTTGCAGCATTAGCCCCGGACACACTGAACAAAGTTTTCCAAGGAAACGCTTACCGTTGTGCTGTGTGTCTGGTCGCTAAAGGATAGCATTCTGACACTTTAAACGCACATACGCTCAACGTAAATGTTTAACTCAAAGTTACTCAAGGAAGACTGCATTAAAGCTAACTAAATATATGACATATATGATTATATGAACCTAAGAATTTTCATCATTAAATGTCTTCTAAAAATTCTTTAAGAAGTAAAATTTGGAGTGGAGTCAGGGTGAGGATTCATGCCTCACCCTGATAGTGCATCTTCTCATTCAGCGAGACTGCCAATTGAATTTCTTGAACAAAAGCACGCAAAAGCAATAAAATATCTATCCTATTTCTTGATCTCCCCATTTGTGCCTTTTGGTTATTTTTTTTACCTTAAACTAACTTACGCGAATGTCATTTTCATTCTGAAGAAGAAGTTGATGAGGCTATAAAAGATATTTTTTTATCGATTCCGAGATATGCAATCTCTATAAAGTTCACCTACAGAAGTGCAATGATGTTGGAGGGAATTACTTTTAACGTTCCTAAGATTTTGAAATTAAACTTGTGCCATTTAACAGTGTCTCAAAAATTTCAGAATGACTCTCCTATTAATATTCCAAAATAAGAGGCTGCTTTCTGATCAGATTAATTAAAAAATGTATTTTCTAATAATAGTAATCTTTCAATAGTCACAACTGTTCTTTTGTTACGAGTTTTGACCGGATAAAATCATTATGACGGTACAAAATTTAAAAAATAGTTTAAAAAATTTGTTAAATTTAGTTTTACTTTTCCTTTTAAATTAAAAATTCTTATCAAGTGCTAAACTGAAATCTTAATACGGAAGTCTTAATACGGTTTATTTATTTTCCTTGCATGAGAGACCAGAGTGCATTAAGAAATTGCTTCCAATATCGTCTTTCTGAATTTCATTTAAAATTATGTTACTGAAAGACATTTTTTTTTACCGTAAATCTAAGATGAAATGATTTCATTCAATTCAAGGTAAATCAATCGGCAAAGAAATTACTTCGTAAAAGACTGCATGCAAAATTTATTAAGATTTTACTTAGTTAATTTTACTGATACATACTCGGGAGCCAGTCGTTTCCTGCTTGGCACCTGGCCTTTTCCTTGTGGATTCAAACCTATAGCCCCGTGTCAGTCCACTTGCTCTTAGATCTTCACTGATGGCTGGATTTTCTGTGGTTACTTCTGCAGTGGCACCTTCTGTTGCAACAGTTGTAGTAGGGGCTGCGGAATCTGCTCCAGAAAGTGTAGTCCCTCCTTCTGTTGTTACTGAAGGTACTGCAGTGGGAAAGAGCGTAGTTGCGGCAGTTGCCGCATCTGCACCATTGGCAAGGGTTGTCGGAATAAGGGTAGTTGTCGTTTGAGCAGAGCAGTTTTGTAAAACCATATGGAACAGGAACCATGAAGGTATCCACCACTATACAAAAGAAAAATTGGAATTATATGTCACTTCAAGTTTGCAAATATAACTTCAACTTTTGAATTATAAGATACGACTGGGATAGAAGTCCAAACATTCTAGTGCTAGTGTTGGTAAGCTATGAATCTGATACCGAAATCAGTACGCCCATGTTCATATTTTAAGCCATAAACATTCTTCATCTATATTTGATGGTTCATACTTGAACGAGCTTCCCGTTCTACTTGAATTTAGTTAAGAACTAGATATGGTTTAAGTGGATGCAACATCAAATATCACATAACATTCAAGTAAAATATACTGAAGGTTTTTAATTACAAAAGCATAAAAACTTGTTCCCTTTTTTGACATGAGACTGAGGGTAAACTGGTCCTAGCTTCATCGTTTAGCTTTTAATTCGAAGAATGTTGATGAAGGAACAGGTCTTGAAGTAAGGAGAAATAAAGCGAATGATTAGTGAACATGACTGAAGAAAAATTTCAAACGAACATCATTATAATATTTAACCCTCACTAACTGAATCTGGATTGAATTTATTGGATTACTGCAAAACATAGGACTGCTTGCTTAATGAGAGATTAATATCGTGAAGGACTTTCGAAGGAAAACAAGCTCGTGTTCCTTTTTATAAAGGGTAGGATTACCAGTGTTGAGCAGGCTTACTTGTTCGATTACTGATGGGAACATTGTTAAACATTTAGATTGTCTGAATAACATTAGAGTTTCTCAGTGACCTTCCAAAGAAAAAGCCTCAGGGAGAAGAACTCTACTGAATGTGAAAAATCTGTTACTTTTGCAGCGGTCTACGTCTTAAGAAAAATACTCATGAAGTTTAAATCATGTGCTACGAGTAATTATATGTAAATATGTTGCATGTGTAAGTCCCTTTCTGTATTAAACTCTCTTGCTCTCTGTATATTATACAGGGTGTTTCAGAGATCATGGGGAAAAATTTGGAGGAGTGGTGGAGCTTACTAAAATATAATATTTATATAGGAATGTAGGGTCTAAAGTGACGGTTTAAGGCATGAACGCGGAAAAAAAAAGACACGAGAGCAAAATGTTTTCATGTTCAAATTCAACGCAAAGTGCTTCTTTGCAGCAATACAGTATTCAGAAAAAATGTTCAAAACTGCGACCACCAGCAATAACGTCGCAGAAGGGATTAACGAACATTTTGGTAAACTACAGGCATTTCGCGCACGCTTGCAGCCGCAATGGATAGTCGTGCAACCAGATCCTCCAGTGAGTCAACGGGAGTCTCTTAAATGATGCTCTTCAGATGGCCCCATAAAAATATCCAAGCCGCATAAATCTGGCGAACGGGGGGGGCCATCGAACGGGTCTACCACGGCGAATTCATCGGCCCGGAAATGTCCCATGCAAGTAATTGCGGACCCGCACGTGGTTATGGGCTGGTGCACCATCATGCTGGAACCACATGCGATCACGAACGACAGCCGGAACTTCCTGCAGCAATTCCGGTAGCACCTCTTGCAGAAACATATAAAAACATAAGCCATTTGTATGTGCAGGTAAGAGGTATGGGCCTATGAGGTAGTGGTGAACAAAACCCGTCCACACATTCACGGAGAAGTGGGCTTGGAATGCACGTGGACGTGTGCAGTGTAGATTATGAGTTGCCCACACGTGCATGTTGTGGCTATTGAAGATGCCGTCCTGTGAGAAAGCTGCGTCATCCGTGAATAGCAAAATCCGTCTGCGCTTCACACTGATGCAAGAACCAATGTCAGAAATTAACTCGAAGAAAGTAGTCTGTCTCTTGCAAGGCTTTTACTCTCTGCAAATGGTATGTGTGCAAACCATTTTCATTCAATACTCTCCAAACGGTGGAATGACTCAGTTTTAGACGACGTGCAATAGCTCTTGTACTTGTCTGAGGTGATTCATGCACAATGTTCAAGATGGATTTTTCAATGCGATGTTGTCGTGCTAGTGTCAGAGGTGGCTTTAAATCACCCGTTTTCCTACAGAGACCGATGCAACCTCTCGAACATTGTGTGCTTCGGCATACACCTGTTCGGAAACTGTTCCTGGTACAACCGTAGCGCTGCTCTGCCTTTCCCATTAGCAGCACCATAGATGAGATGCATGTGAGCTTTTTCTCTGTGCATAAACTCACCTATCATGCTCGACATCAGAGTTGCGAATGATCCTCTGATGCATCGGATCGTGGTTTGTCCGGCTCACTATCGCCCTCTACCTCTGCATTGCCAGTCAATCACAGCTGTAGTTCCTATTACTGTTAGTGTTCCTTTTTTTGAACATTTATTGTGAATACTGTATTGTTGCAAAAAAGCACTTTGCGTTGATTTTGTACATAAACACATTTTCCTCGCGTGTCGTTTTTTTCGTTCATGCCTTAACCCGTCACTTTAGACCCTGCATTCCAATACAAAAAATGCATGTTTTAGTACGCTCTACCACCCCTCCACGTTTGTCCCATGATCTCAGAAACACCCTGTATATATATATTGTACTTAGAGACATTATTCTGCAGCTTCATTTAGGTAAAAAAAGGGATGTATATATATATTAGAAACACACACAAACACATAATAATCATTTTGAAATTGAAAATATAGAAAAATATTCTGTAAAATAATACGTTTGAACTTGAAATTAGAAAACTTGAAGGTACTCTTCATGAAAAAAAAGTAAATTTAATGGCAAAATGTATCCAACAGCTTATAATTTTATGATACATCTAATACGAGCTCACTAGTGGCCGGTTGCTTAAGACTGTTGAATACTGGAAGTTTGACTCAGGTTCGAATCCCGATTAACTGTTGTTGTGTTTTTTTCTATGTGTAATATAAATACGAGCTACTTTCATTTAAAAAGTCCTCCATCATGAAAGCAACCCCATTTTGGGCAGGCAGTGCTCTTATACTTTGATCATTGAATTAAACAAACAAACTGTTGAAATAAGTCTAAAACCCAAAGATAAAATTATTTACTACAAATTTATACTTAGAAGATGAGATATGACTAACTGGTTGAAAACTTTGCAAAAAGTATGTGACCAACATGTTGGTTGATTTCGTGAGTGAACCATGTAAAATAATAGTTCATAAAAAATAAGTTGAATCCAGTTGGCATAAATAATGATTAAGAGGTGTAATTGCATGAAGGCTCATAGATGAAAATATTTTTTGAAATCATAAATTCGTTCCTCAGACTACAATAAAGTTTGGTTTACGTCGGTAATGCTTTTCTGCGCGAATCTGTGTAATCGAGAGAGAGAAATTTTTTAATGCATGCCAGTAGTAAATCAATGAAACGCATTTCTGACACCAGAATATTGGCAAATAATGTGTTGCTTTTAAAATCGTAAATTAACATACGACAATACCATACACAACACGTGAGTAATTAAGAAATTTTAAGGATAGAGTATTCTTTAATTCTATTAAAATTCCATGATTGTACCAAAATTCCTCATGGATATCGTGAATTATTTCTTCGTCGTTGTGCTTCGCTCACGTTGCAAAATTCAGCTGCAAGTTAATCAACTATCTTAAAGAAAACTTTAAGCATTGCAGTGTGAGGCTCAGCTCATTCAGTTTCACGAGTTCTATCTCTGTTTAAGGAAATATAAATAACTATGAGTTTCAAAGTATACAAAAGAAAAAGTGTCATCAAGAGTATCTGAAGCTTTTAATTCAGTGTAAACGTCGTGAGAATTACATTTTAATACAAGAAGCATTACTTGATAAATATCATAATTAGGTTTGTTTGAATATGGTAAAGTACGCGATGATTATCTGTTCAAGGGAAGGGATGCTTTTATGGAGGACATTGCAATTGAAACTTGACATTGCAATTGAAACATTACATATAACGAAAATCATAAAACGTCCCTGCAGCTAGCTCGTTGACCGGAACTGAACCCTAGTTGAACTACAACCGTTCAGTGACTTGATCACTTGACCACTGGTAAGAGCGAAAAAAATCATGACTACTGTTAAATGTTCATGTTGTTAGAAATAATGTTTCTGTTAGCTTTATTACCTTCAGTATTGATCATGTACTTCAAATAAGAAATAGTTCCAAAATTGTTTCGGGTTCTGTGCAAAATAAAATTTCATTTTTTCGTCAATCACCAAAGAACAAAAATTTTGCGTAAATAGTGAAATATCTCTGATAGATTTGTTTAATTACAAACAAAAAGTTTCATATAGCAACATTCACAAGCTTAGTTAACGGCTTTTAGAAGCAGCTATAAGTTTAAATTAATTTTAATTAATTAAAAGCATTGAATTTACTGCTTTTAAAACAATGTGAGGCAAAACAAGCACAGAATAATAATCTAAATCACTGAATTCGTTTCTCAACTGTCATCACTAATCTTGCAACTAAATTTGTAGAGTCATTAGGTGATTTAGGAGCAGGAGAGATGAAAAATGAGCAATGCCCTCGCCGGGAAACGAACCACAGACCTCTCGGTTACGCATAGAGCGCGCTGACCATTGCACCACGAAGGCATGCGAAGACAGCGGGAGAAATACTTTATAAATTTAATGAGCATTCTGTATTTAATTCATGTAAGTATGATGCCGTTTTACCGGCCGACATTTTTGCTCTTACCGGGCCATATAAAAAACTCCAGTACGGGCTGTTTTCATAACATTTTGTCCTTTTGTGAGGTTTTTTACAGTTAGCAATATCATTTTTTATGTTAAAATCCATCTAACACTTTCACTGCTCTAACAAAGTATTGTCCCATAATTTTAATGGTTTAATTAAAATGATAATTTATAAATTCTTATTTATTTAAATTTTTAGTTGGAAGAACTTTTTGTAAATATTTATGTAAATCTGTGGAGAAAATAATAATAATAATGTTAATCGCATAGCATTTAAATAATCAAATTGCAAATATAAAGATGACTTTTATAGAATATATCAAAAATGAATGGGTATAAAATATTCTAGAAGATTTGCCCCAAATATCTTCGATCAGATTGCAGAAGAAGGAGTCGATTGCCTTTTATGGCAAATCAAAATTTAGCTTGCTGGGGGAAAGTAACTATGAACTGAGGCTCATTACCATGTTATGGCTATTATAAAAAGATCCGGCAATGAATAAATTCCTCTGGTCAGAAGAGTGACAGAGGGGAAAGTGGCAGTGTGGACAAATAGCAAAGGCCATGTACCCTTGGGCGAAAAAAGCGAAAAATTTGGGTAAGGACCTGAAATATCCCCTGTTTTGACGAGAGGTTTGCTGAGAAGGATGGTATCAACGGAGAAGCAGAAGGCCTAAGCGGATAGAAGACGCTAAAAGTCCCATTTCGAGAAGTATCATGTCACCATGAATTGCTTAGAGGAATAAAAGAGTTAAGAAGGACAGCAATCCTTTCAGAGGGTTGCGACACCTGCCGGGAACAGCCAGCTGAGAGCTTCCGAAGCAGAGTTTGTAGAGACATTAGGTTAATTTCGAAGCAGGAATCATGAAAAATGTGCAACGCCTTCGCCGGGAATCGAACCGCGGACCTCTGAAATACCGGCTCAGTGTGCTGACCATTACACCACGAAGGCACGCTAAGAATGTGGGAGATATACCTTATATACTCCCCTTTTTAAAGGACGACTAGGGTTTTAGGGGACCTAGTCGCCAAATCCTGGGTGTGGAGAGTCATCATCCACAACCCTTTTAGTTCGGGCGCCAGTGTAGAGACATTAGGTTTTTCTAAACGAAGCAGAAGAGGTGAAAAATGTGCAACGCCTTCGCCGGGAATCGAACCGCGGACCTCTGAAATACCGGCTCAGTGTGCTGACCATTACACCACGAAGGCACGCTAAGAATGTGGGAGATATACCTTATAAGTTTAAGCGAAAAATATCCTCCACTCCATGATTCGAGACAGCAGTTTTGTGAATCAAATTGCCAGTTTCTAATCGGAAAAGCAAAAGATGGGTGCTGCCTGACTGATAACCCCTCCCGTCAGAAATCCTTCTAAACGATTTTAGACTGAATTCTGCTGCTATTCGAAGCTTCGAAGTAATACCAGGGTTTGGTAAATGTAAAACTGCGTTTACTCACTGTTGTTTACACATAGGAATATCATCAACCATGTATACTTACTTGGTGACTTGGTAGTGAACTGCATCAGGACCTTTCCAAAACAGCTTGTTGATGCTATCATATGTAGGTCTTAAATGAAATTCAGTAGAGAGCGATCGTTCTAACTAAGATTATGAGGAAGTATTTCCAAAGTATATTCTTTTATTTATGGTTAACCATAATATTATGCTAATATATTCCAATAATTTTTATTTAATAAAAATAAATTAGTATATTCAAAAATTTTCTTTGATGACAGAATTCACTGACCTCACAGCTGAGCTATAAAGCTATAAGTATAAAGTTATAAGTATTTAATTAATATACGATCAAAGGTTAATATAAGGATACGTTAATAGATAAAATTGTTTTGACTACTCAAATGTACAAGCACAAAGCAAACCTTTTATGATCATTATTAAAATAAATTTAAATTTTTTATTCAAAACGGAATACAGCAATTTTCTGTATAAATATGAAGCAAGAATCTAATTTTAGTATAAAAGACTGGAAATTAAAGACCGCCGTGATGATATTCCTTTGTTGCTGTCGGCCTTTAATGCGGTTGTTCTCAATTGGGAGTTTATCTTCGATTGAGAATTTAGTTAATAGTCATGAAATAGTACTGCCAGGAGGTTAGGCTTTAAATTTAAATTTTGGCTTGTGATTACTTTGAATCACTGTCGTCTATGGACCTTGCAAGAAGTGGAAGTCAATTTTGTAAACTGCTTCATTTCTCTAACTTCATATGGAAATTCAAATAAATTAATATTTTTCATTGTTACATTTATTCAGTGCTTTAGTACTGAAAGGCAAAGACTGGATCATTTTCATCCTTCTTCTTAAGATTCTGGTTTTGCTTTCTTGATTATTTGTTATCTTTCTGTGTGTAACTTACTCCTTTTAATTGTTTGATCCTTTTTACGTATCTGAGCCGATACTTAACAATTTTAGATTTTAGCTACGCAACAAACTTCCTCCACTTGAGTTTTCAGCTGTTCCATAGTCGTTGAAGTAGTTTTGCACTGAATAGGCCTAAATTTTATCATTCTTATTAATTATCAGTGTTATGAATACGAGTTATTCTCTCGCCGAGAGCAGCGCATTTTTTATTTTTTTGAACTTTTGTGGCAATACCGCTTTTGCGTCAATTCAGATCGTTCGGGCAGCCATGAAGAGCGTATATCTATTTAGTTCTCGATACAAAATTATGTAACTGTAATTGTAAATAATTAAAATTTTTTATATTAAAGTTTGCGTTGGGAAAATTGCAGGAGTCTATTAATTCAACGGATATCATGAAACAACGAAGTTTTAATTTACTCTATCATAGTAATAAAAAAATGCAACATATCTGTATCTTAAAGACCGCTCCTAATTTGCAAAAAATTACTCTCTTTTCCAGTCCAGGGAAGATGAGGTCCATTTTTACCTAAATGTGACATTCGCATTTCTTGAAAATGAGCATCCGAAAAATTCCATACATTTCAGAAAGTCCGAAAGAATTTCGAACACCGAAATGAGTTCAGAATTCACCGAAAGTCATTGTTTGGTATGGCACCACAGCAGATTTTATCAATGAGTCATTCTTTTTTTATAACAATTAACAGGACTACACCCCTGTACCATTAGTACGCAAAGGTATCGCGAATCTGACTAGTTTCGTCATTCCACAGTTTCATTTATCAAGTAACTCTTATGCAAGATTTAGCACCATCGCACTTTGATCTATCTGTACATCAACTATTGCGTCATCACTTTGCAGAAGAAAGGGTCATAATACACTTTTATTCATTTGCATGCCCGTCTCGCTCCCCGGATCTAACACCACTAACCCTTTTCCTGTGGGGTTGTTTGAAGTTAAAGATTTATCTTGGTGCGGTCTTGACCTTGACCACCTTAACGAACAATATATCATGGACTGTATCGAGTATTCTTGGCTACATATTACAGTTCGGTCTTCATGAATGTTGAATACAGGATGTATTGTGCGATTCACAAGAAGCTGGTCGTAATGTAAGAGGTCTAGGTCTTCGCCAAGGAAGAGATTTATTGAATACAGGGCTACAAATGCAGTGAAATGTCATCTCTCTAACCCTTTGAGGCCCACCAGCGGCCGAGCGGTAAAGACGCTGAACACTGGTAGTTCGGTCCGAGGTTCGAATCCCGCGAACGGGCTGGCTGCATGGGCGTTTTCGTGGTTTTCCCTATGTGTAACGTGTATACGAGCCAGTTTCCCTTAGAAAGTCCTCTACGAAGGCATCCCTCCCTTTAGGCAGGAAGCCCTCGTGTGCTTTACCATAATTGAATAACCTAACCTAACCTAACCCTTTGGGGCAGTTCATTTGCTGCAATAAAGCGTGTTGCACTGAAATTTCTTCTTTGTTATTAATTTGCTTAGTTCACAACTGTGTAGACTAGAACAGCGGCACATATTCCCCTATGAACAACTTTCGGAAGTAATTTTTTTTTCCCGAAATCTTTTTTCCTACATCATTATTAGTGCTCCTACCAAATTTAGTAACATTCCAACTGATTGATCAAGCTACAGATGACTCTGAGTTGTGTCAGTTTAAAAACAAACACCGTTTACATTTTTAAACTACTATGCTTTGGGACAATGACATGGTGTATTTCAAAATTCGAAATTTTTTAGAGAACGAATGAAAGCTTTTGGAGAATAAAAACCAAAAGCAGTCTTTCATTATTATCGCCCAAACAAATTAATGTTTTAAAATTTCAATTGATTAGGATCTAGTGATACAATAACATCTATAATTTCAACTTTCCCTTTGAGTAGTTTAATTATAAGCGCAGCATACAAGCAAATCTTTAATTTTTTGCACAAATCCAGTCTAAGTGAATAGCACTAATTTGCTTGTTACCAAGAACCCCTGTAGTGTGTCCGAGAAATCCCCGTATTCCTAGATTTGAGTATCACAGAGGAAAACTTTAGTGTAATTTGAGTTGTGCTATTGGCAACATGTTTAGACCATATTTTGTTTATGAATATATGAATGGACATTCTTATTTACACGTGTTACAAATGTAGTTAACATCGCAGCTACAAGATTATTATTAAGGGTATTATGGATCCTGTGTGTATACAGAAGTGTGGGGCTCCAGCCCATTTGCTCTTCAGAAGCGCTATTTTATAAATGAATAATTCTCAGATTGTTGGATCGGGCTTCAATTTTCATTTGTCAGGACTGAGTGTTCTGTCCGTAGTCTTGGCAAACATATTAAAGTAACTCCTTAAAGTCCTTAAGTCCTGATCTGGAACAGGGAGCTGAATGCAGCTATGTTCTGGTTGTAGATACTGTGCTTAAGTGGTAGAATAACTGCACTTGAGAGGGATTTTAAATCCTCTTTTATTAAATCAATATTATTTACAAATCACTTCCCAACTCGGGAGGGATACAGAAAGTAACGACCACACTTGGGTCTAAATGAACAATCAGATAAATTTAAACTAAAGCTAAATAGAAATTTAATTAATCTTTGCTCACCGAGCTCTAGGCGGAGTTGGCCTCTAACTAAATGGTGCGTAGCAAGATTTACTAATACTAGCGCACTTGGATTTATTTCAATAAGAAATCACGTAGCAAGCACGATGGCTTAGAATAGCTGATCAGGCGAACGTCGAATAGAATGACCGCGATCTGAGACTAAAAGCTCTCTCACACTGAGAGGTTTCTACCTCTGGTTTAAATAGTCATTGGCTCCACTTCAAAATTAGCTTAAGCTGAAAACACGCGCTTCTTCTGACGGGAAGTTGAAACTGAGAAGAGATATAATGATTTAAATTAAAATAAAACTTTGTTAGTTTAACTAAAACCTTACACATTATCTTAATTCCCCACTGAAATGATGTCCACAAAGCACGAGCCTTTCAAACCTTAAGAACTCATTGTGAGGAATAGTGAAATTAACGTCGGTACAACAGTCATCGTGTGTCTCTCATTATCAGTGCACTTATTAGTTATTACACATCATTAGTTGCTGCACAGGCTTATCCCTTTATGTTCACATTAGACGGGAGGTGAACTTGCAAGAACAACTCCTCAGAGAGGAGTTTATAACCTTAAAGAACCTCAGAGAGGAGTTTAGAGAGCCACAACAACCTTAAGATCCCACTCTAAGGGTAGCAGACTTAAATCGGAAATCTCTCTTTACTTCATTATCATCGGCTGGCTCTTGTCGTCAGTGCAGAACAGGAAAAGAATTGTTTGAAAGTGTGGAGCAAGCCGTTTGATAGATAACGCATCAGTTATTCCGTAACATGTCAAGAAACACTCGTGCGTACATCTGTGTATACGATAGAGCATATACAGATAGTCCACTGGATAGGTAGTTGTGTATCTAAGTATTTAACTATAATATGCAGTAGATTGAAAACTATAATATGCATTAGATAAGTGAACTGAAAATACGTTGACACTACTCTCTGCGATATTCAAACCATGGGTAAGAGACTACCCTGACACTCTGTAGTAAATAAAATCTTATTTACTATTAAATGACAGACAAGTCACTGATTGATAGTTTTTTCTTTTTATGAAGAACACGTTTTCGTATGGTACAAGCTTTCAGCAATAGTGTGACGCAACCTCATTACGTTGGACTGAGAGAACTGAGTTCTTGGACATTTTATTAACTTTAAGGTACTTCATAAGAAACTGAGAATACTTATGAGGCACATTTCAAAATTCATAAAATCCATTAAAGCTATTTCTAATAAACAAATCTGCAAATAAAGCGCTTATCGTAAAGCACAGCGGTTCCAATATCTCATCAACTTTCTACTACATCGAACAATCATAGCTTTTGAGCGAATGAAGAGAAACCTGTAATTTAATAAATGCAACGAATATTTTGGCACTTCGGGCTTTATTTGTGTGTAAAATGGAATAGTTCAAATCTCCGAAAGTCTTTCATGAGGCTTAATGACTTAAGAAAAGAAAAACATTATTGTAGTTGTTCGTAGTTCCAGCATTGATACCATTATTTTATTACAACATTTGTTACAATTTAAACGGTTGGTAAGTTTCAAGTACTCAATACATTCATAAACTCTGTAATGTTATTTAATGTTGAATATATAATTTTAAGAGAAACATTAACTGGAATAGATATCCTAAATTAAAAGAGAATTGTAAACATTTCTAAAATGATATAACAATCAATTGTCTCTTTTTTACTTCCTTGTACGAAGTAAAAAGGAAGTATTGTAATCGCGGAAAATTTCGGGTACCACATTTCAACGAAAATATCTATTTTGACCGCTATCGAATGCAATTTAACGATGTTTTTGAGTGACATCCGTATGTAAGGACAGAATAAAAGAGTCGTTTCCCCCGAAATAATTATAAAACTGATTTAAAATGGATTCTGCAGAGATTTTTTTTGTGGCGTTTGTGCGTACGTACAAACGTGTGTATGTATGTTAGTCTCATAACTCAAAAACGATTAGCCTCAGAACGTTGAAATTTTGCATACAGGGCTGCTATAACATGTAGATGTGCACCTCGCATTTTTGTTACAATCGGCCGTACCAAAAGTATATAAATATTATATAAATATATGTATATATATATCCACTCTGTTACTGGGCTCAGTGAGCTCAGTTTCTTTAATCTTAAAATTGTGCATTTTTCTCTTTAAAAAATTATTGAATTATGCTGTTCTTATCTTTCGGTTAAGAGTTTTATGCCCTTAGTTAACCTGCATGCAATAATTGTTGAATTATCAACAATTTAAGAGTTTTTTTAAATGCGGCTAAGCCTAATTTTTGCTTATGGTAGCGATCATATTTGTTTACATTTGAAGCTTATCAGAATAGTGGATTTGTTGCCAATCCAGAGAAATTTTTCGCAACAACAAAATAACGTCTTCTTTCACTACTACGAATTAAATTATGCTTGATTCATTCTGGAATTATTATTAAAGTTATTAGCTGGTTTTTGCATACAAATTGTAATTTTAATTGTAAAAACTTATTTTTAATTGTTTTAACTGTACTTGGCGTTTTATGATTTTCTATATCTTTCACTTTCTAATGAAAATATTTTGAATTTTTATGTAATTTTGCCTTACCGCGAAGTGAGAACTGAATTAATTAGTAGTGCATGCGCATTAGGTAAGCGGCGCTGAATTGTCTCTGAAAAACTGTTTCTTTAATTTCTTTTATGCATCGTTTGAGATTTATTATAGTATTTGAATAGAACTTGTGGTAATTCTTCAGATGCTATGATTTTTGCTCACTGTGAGTTATAAAATGAATGAGATGTAACGCTGTTAAGTGAACCTAGTGCCGAAGTGTGGCTATGGTAAATAAATATAATGAACTTTAAAGAGTGAATTTATTCTATTGGGGTTTATGCGCTATCGACGAAGTAGATTTAATTCAAAATTCGTTAACTGTTAATTCAATATGCTTAAATGAAATGCAGGAAAATTTCGTATAATTTAATATTCCGTGCAAGGAAGTTATGTGGTGTACACATCATATTTTTTTTATTTGAAAGTACTTTCATTATTGTTTTTTACGTTAATTCAGTAATGAACTTTATGCGTTTTAGAGTTCTAAAATATAATATGATAGGTGTTTTAATACAGATATGATAAATATGTGTCCTTTCTATTAATTCATGATCAGTTTAATATACATTTGAGTTTTATTGAATTTTTATCAAATTTTGTTAATGTATAAATTTTTAATAGGAAGTTCCAATTTTTTGGCAATATTTGCGGCTTGTCGTTGGTGCAGATGATTTTTAGAAAGATTTCCTAACAATATTATATTACTATTGGATTTATCTACAGGTTAGATAATCAGATAGTTTATTAAGATTCTGATATTACATTTTGTAGTCAGTTGTATTGAATATTCTGAGATTAAGAAGGTGACGCATTCACTCAAAAGTATTAATTTATTAACCATATTCACTATAGTTCTTATCTGTGTATTTAGTAGTACTTAAAGTAATATTTTAATACAAATATTTGTAATTGATGATATTTTAAACCGCCACCAGCTTCCGAAGCATTTTCATATTTTTTAGTTTCAATAAAATGTAGGTCACATTTCACCGTAAATATATCTACAAAATTTTGAATTTGAAATTATTTCGGAATCATACAGGACTACACATGGAATGTAGTTATGATAAATAAAATTGTGTTAGCGCATTTAAAAGCATATTTTAATGTCATTGCTCATGCCTGTTCTGGGAATCTAATGAAATCAATCCGATCATAGACTGAACGAAAAACGTGTATTAATAGAAAGAGGTTTTAAGTTATCTTATGGAGTAAATGTATGTCTGTTGCATTAGTATTTCATTTAGAAAACTTTACATCGTAAAATACTTATTTTAACATAATACTTGGTAGGATAATACTATTTTAGAGCTCCAACTTACGAAAAACTTATTAAAGCTCCAACTTACGAAAAGGATACGTATTCTGGATGTTTTACCAGTACCATTTTTTATCGAAAAGTTTATAAACCCATTATCATAATTACATAGAATATGATATAATTTAATACCCTTCAAGTTAGGAAAAGAAATTTTGGAGAGAAAATTACTTTGTTATAATGATCAAAGACTCACGACAAAACTATTGTATAATTAGGAAATCTTTTCATCTACTCAAATAAACTTAAAGACAGTTTAGCTTTCCAGTGCAAATGAATTCTTTTCCTGTAGCTGTTGTTGTAAGCAAGAGAAAAGAAAACGTTATTCAGAAGTACTGATGGTCAGTTTTGTACATTTTCAGTTGCTTTGGATTAAGAAAAAAATTATGCAGCTGCTTTTGGTAGTATGGTGATTAGCAGATACTAATTATGAAGCTATTGGTATCGGATTCGAATCCCGGGCAAATCATCAGCAAATGAGACTATTGCAGCAGAATGGGGCACTTAACATTCGTCGTTCAAAAAACACTCTTAAGAGTTTAATGATATGGGTAGAGATAGATAAGATTCAGATTCTCTCTTGTGGTACCGACAACTGAACAGAGCTTGGAAGATTGCACATATGTGCTTTGCTCTAACTGAAAAAACATAATCTTATATAGCATGTACGAATATCTTTATACATATATGTATAAAGGAATATAAACCTTTTAAACATTAATATGACCATAGAGCTACGGATTTTACATGTGAGTGTGCTAAATAGACATGGCAAAATTGGGGTTCCAAGTCATATATGGGACTTTAGCCATTTAAATGCAACTAGTTGTATAATAAACAACAGTTTTATTTTTAAAATATATAAAATGAAATCAAAGGCCTGTCATTAGAACACGGTTTTGTAAAAAATAATATTTTTATTTCCAAATTACAGTATGCGTATAACAACTATAAAGCAATTTTTAAATGTGCACCTTGGTATAAATATTAAAATAATAGATAAAAAGCAAGTAACTCTGAGACTTAGGAATGCTAATTTTAGAATGAGACGGTGGAGACAGCAGTAAATACAAACACATCACCTGTACGCTATTGTAATGATATACCTCAAATCTTATGAAATGAAGCTTTTATCTAATGAATTTATAGGATTGCTATTGTAACTGGAAGCTAAAGTCCTGCAGACCCTACTAGACAAA
>KK120775.1:95186-137593 GCA_000611955.2 Stegodyphus mimosarum
AACGTTGATTTGTTTTAAATAATCAAGTGATTTTTAACATACTCTTAATTGGTCATGAATATTGCAGAAGTTTGTGTCTATCAGCCCTATAAAACGGCGAAATCCTAATTCAGAGTCTATGATGTATCCTTTTACTAAATGATACTTTTATTTCAGTTATCTCGACTTATTTAATATGATACGCAAGTTTTATTTGGGACCTAGTATTGGCTTAATAATTTTCTCCTTGTTAGTTAATAGTAATTGATTTTTGTTTTTATATTGTTAAGTTTTTCCTTTTGAACACCTATGGGAAAAAGGGAATAAATTTATGTGGATACTTAATTTAGATATTTTCGGACTTTGAAAAATGGCGTAATAAGCTGAATGACGTATTATTTAGGGAAGGATTTTCAGAAGTTTGATTATTAGACATGCTAGTGTTGCAAATGATTAATACAGCATACATTTTGCACGTAATACGTTCCTTGAATCATATAATGAGAACTGAAATCATTTTTAATAATGAAATGTAATATCTCTTTAGCAAAACATTTTGTAAGCTTACATGCTGAAATATAACCCACATATTGTTTCCCCTAGTTTTTATAAGCCTTATTTTTATTGTTTCAATTTGACAAAACACATATATGCGTTCAATAATGATGCTTAAAAAATTAAAAATTGGTGGATATGACAACAAATCGTTGCACATCGCTTATAATTTTTGCTTAAAGGAAAAACGTATTGGAATTTGTCGTCCCATTTCGTTAAAAAGAATTTTATTTGATGTTGTGTCGAATCTCTAAAGACTTGAGTTTCATTGGTGATTTTAACTGAGAATTCATTCACGACAGTCGTTTGAAATGAAACAGGAGGCTTAATTTAAATGAGTCCAAGTATATAATACTAAGCAACCAAAAAACAAAGGATTCTCCCTTATAATATAATTATTATAAAACATCTGTATGCAGGCCAAAATCACGGTTTTATTAAAGAACAAAATTTACAAAAATATTTCTTTTTTATGCAAAGAGCTTTGTGGGGTTCCACCTTTTATTGGCCAGTTAAATGTGGAAACTTCTTATACAGATAAATGAATAATCGCTTGCGTGTGTGAACAGATACATAAGTCTCAAGAAGGGTTAATTACTCTTTATTTCTCAAAATAAGATTTAACACAATCGACTCCTATCTCAGAGCGTACAGCAAAGCCTCCACTTGGGCTTGAACTCAAAGTAATAAGAACTAAAGCTTAACTAATGCTTAACTAAAAAGATATAGCCGAAGCTATCAAGATTCTAAGCAGTTGGCCTCTAAATTTCAATTAAGTAGGCGAAGCTATCAAAGGCCTGATATACGGCCGAGCGTAGTAATAGCTTAGAGAGAGACGTAGCCCAAAAAGAGAAACACGCGCTAGTAAGAAATTCTGGCTCTCTAACGAAGTCAGTGAAACTTCGACTTAAATACTACTCTTACTCATTTGAATTAAACGCAATTCTGAAAACCCATTCTGGTAGGAAATTGTAAGCTGAAAAAAGAAAGGATAAGAAAGTAGCTTTAATTAAAGATAGCTATATAAAACTTGGTATAAGCCTTACAGCTTCACTGATTAATAATTCTTCTCATGGTCATAAAAAATTTGAAGACTTAAATTCTCAAATTAAATAACGGGTACACAAGTTATAGTTATTTAATGGAAATTTGAACTGAAAATATGGGCTACAAATAACTCTCTTGTCTTTGAATGAAGCACTCTGTATTGTTATTCTCTTTGACATTTGAAATCATAACATATTTTGAAAAAAAAAATCATTTTTGGAAGACAGTTGTGTCTTTCAGAGATTTTAGACTTTTGTACATAATTCTATAAACATTCGAAGAAAAATATCTACTTGCGAAGTTATGGAAAATGCGAGAATTCGTTTCGGAGTAAACATATCGCTTTATTTATTTAATAACACCGTACTGATTTCAAAACTCGCACGTAAGAGAATCCTGCAATTTTTACGATGTTTTACAAAAAAAAGGTTTAATTATAAGACAACTTTATATATGTAAACGCCATATGTTGAATCAGTTCTATAAAACATTAAATGACAATACCGTGAATTAAAATTCAGTAAATGTCTTTTATCTTTTAATGTAAACATTAAAGGATTAGTAATGTATTTTATAAACAGTATATATATTTAAGTGTTTGGTTGTCTTTTAAAAAATATTTTAAGGAGAAAGCATTTTATTATGTTGTTCCTAAACTGTAATTTTAAATGCTACTGTGTATGTACTGTGAACTACTGTCTACTGTGAACTACTGCTATCAAATACAAAACAAGGAATCTGAACTGGAGGCTAGCTGATGCTTACTTGTTATTTCAACCGACTTAGCAGAAGTTACCAAATTTTCAGAATGTGCCAAAACTTTGGCAGCCATGTGCATAACTATTCTTCATTGAACCATGCTCATAACAGTCCTTCAGTAAAGCAATGTTGCCATTTCCGTCTGTGCTCTTTTGATTGTATTCCAACGGTTTTTATAAAGCAATCGTAATTTCTTCTAGAATTTGCCAGCATTGGAAGAAACCGAGGTAATATTTTAGCATGAACGCAGAATTTTAGCGCAAAATGTCTAAAGAGAATAGTAAGAAGATGCGTTTGGTAGGGAGCGGGTGTTGTGAGGTTTCCATGATGCCGAGTTTCTGCAATTCTTTGATTTTTTAAGCGGAAACAGATCGCTGTGTACTTGAAGAATGTAATAGCATAAAAAATATATAGAAAGGTTTGGGACTAACGTAAACGTTTTATGTTTTTACTTCATCTTGTAATCCATATTTAATAACTATAATTTTTATTTTATATCACTGAAGTGTGTTTTTATACGTTGATAATGTTTGCCCGCTTACGATAAATATCAATATCCTGGAAAGCATTTCAGAAAAAATCCCAAAACTATCAAAATTAACCAATAAATAACTTTTTACCTTCTAAAGTGTATCCTAATTTTATAACAGTTATTTTAAGTTTACGCATCTTTCCCATTCCTTCTAGCTTCAGCTTACAATTTCCTACCAGAATGTATTTTCAGCAACGCGGTTAATGCAAATGAGCACATTGACCCTTACGACCTTTCCATTCTCTCAATCGCAAGGAAACCCAATGGAGGGATTCGGATTTATCATGGAAACGATGAGCGCGGCAATGAAGCCAGCAGCAATATTCGACAGCAAGGATTCCGTGATAACTTTCCTCGAGCAGCTGGACCTACATTTCACATTATATTCTGTGGACCAGTTGCAGAAAATTATCATCGCTACATCGAACTTAAAAGGCCAAGCTCTCAGCTGGTACAAAAATATTGGTAATAGTTTGTTGGGGGATCCAGGATCAGAAACGTACACTTCGTCGTTATAGATTCCTTAAAACAACGGAACAACGGGTGATTGCCTCTCAAGGCAAACAGTGTGTCTGCTTGGGAAAAGTGGGCTGCATGTTCAAATAATGAACGAGGTGCAAAAAGTAAATTTTTTGCTGGTAAGGAATTTGTTAACCGCAGTTACATTGGGGTTCATTTCTTACGCGCAGCTAGCGCAAAAATTAATTTCAAAGATTCAACCTTATCAAGATAGATAAAGTTGAAAAGGGAAAAGCCACAATGGCGGAATTACAATGAGTCATCTTGAAGAAGGAGAAAGAGACAAGAATGGAAAGTCTGATAAGTCGGTTTTTCCCAGTTATTCGACGACAAACCTGGCTTCTACCAGATCGTAACACACAGTATTGACACTGGTAGTGCACCCCCAGTCCGGTCTAAGCCGTATAGGTATGACCGTGTGAAGGAAGATATTCTCGAGCAAAACATTAAGTAAGAAATAAGTAAGAAAATGTTCGACAACAAAATAATTACGCTAAGTACCATCCCCTGTGCAAGTCCAGTAGTTTTGTGTAAAAAAAAATGGATTGCTTCCCGCCCCCCCCCGAAGATCCGAATTCGTGGATTTGCCGTTGATTACCGCAAGTTAAATAGCGTAACGAAATACCCTACATATCCCCTCCCGATAATAGATGAAATTAGAAGACACATTCGTTCTACTAAATATATGACTACATTAGACCTGACGTCAGGCTATTTTCAGATTGCAGTAAAACCCGAAGATGTTGAGAAAACAGTTTTTATTACAAAGTCAGGCTTGTATGACTTTTTGAGAATACCGTATGGTTTAAGCGGAGCTCCGGCTACATTTAAAAAAGTTATGAGCATTAAAAGTTTTAAGGCCAATCTTAAGCAAAAATACATTCATTTATCTCGATAATATTATTGTCACCAGGAAACCTTAGAAGAAACATTAAACATTTGGAGGAAAGTTTTACATTATTAAATGAGACCGGCCTGAAAATAAACCTAAAGAAGTGCAAATTTGCGGCCAAAGAATTGAGGTACCTCGGCTATAAAATCTCGAAAAACGGTATTTAAACGGATAAGTCCAAAATATTAGCGATTAAAAGTTATCCACCTCCAAATACAGCTAAGAAATTATCTTCCTTTTTGGGCATGTGTTTTTATTATAGAGTTTTTCTAAAAGATTTTGGAAAGATAGGTGAACACTTGTTGGTTCTTAAACGAAAAAACACTAGGTTCACATGGACAGCTGAGGAGAACACGGCGTTTGAAGAATTGAAACACGCTTTAATTAACGCCCTTTACTTAAATTCCCGGAAGGGAACCAAAATTTAGATATTGCAGCAGACGCTTCAGACTATACAGTTGGCGCAGTTCTTTTCCAAAAATGGGCAGCAATTAGTTTTTTATAGCAAGACGTTCAGTCAAAGCCAACGAAACTACACTGCAACTGAACGGGAAACCCTCGTGGTCCTATTAGCAAAAATTCCGCGTGTACTTCGAAGTGCCTCGGTAACTGTGTATTCAGATCACGCAGCAGTTGGTCGCCTATACTCCGGTAAAAATGTTTCACCCCGGCTAATACGTTGGACACTAAAACTGTAAGAGTTTAATTTAATAATATAACTTAAGTTGGGGAAAGAAAATGTAGTTGCGGATGCACTATCAAGAATAAAGATCGATGAAGACGGAAATACAATTAAATGTACAATGCTAATTGTGAAAATAATTGAATCCCGTGAAACAATAATTGCCGAATTAAAAACGGACCCTGAATTCAAAGACATTTACTCATATCTGGAAGACCCCGAAAATTTTGAACTTGTAGACTTAACGGCTATTCGCAATAGGGCAGCTTATTATGGAATTATTGACACGTTGCTATTTTAAATGAAAACAACCAACGATAATCAAGAATTGCGGCCGGTAGTCCCAATGAGTCGACGCTTAAGTATTCTAGAGGAGCTACATGACTCGAAATTAGGAGGCCATATCGGGGTTAGGAAAGCCCCGCGAAGCGGTGTATTTTCCGCAGTTATATAAAGTTTTGACGGCGTATGCCAGGTCATGTCACTTGTGCTAATTAATTAACGACGTTAATTACAACCCGGCTGGGTACTTAAATAGCATAAAAATCACTTTCCCAAATGAACTGGTTGGCATTGATTTGCTCGGTCCCTACGCTAGAACAAAAATTAATAAAAATAGATACTTGTTAACTATTGTGGATCATTTCTCAAAATGGGTGGAAATAATTCCCCTTAAACGGGCTTCAGCAAAAATCTGAGCAGATTCGTTTCTAAACAAATATATCTTAAAATAAGGAGCCCCAGTAAAAGTAATATCAGATAATGGTAGGCAATTCGTGAGTAATTTATTTGAAAATCTTTGTACAGGCCTTGGCATACGCCATCTAAAAATGGTATCTTATAGACCTCAGTCGAATATTGCAGAACATGTAAATAAGAATATAGTTAAAATTATTCGGGGATATGTTAAGAATTATCATGACCGTTGGGACAGCCGTGTCAATGATTTAGGCTTTATCTTGAGAACACCAAAACATGATACCATACACAAGACATATATCATACATATACCATACATGACAAGCTATTTTTCGTTCAACGCAGACAAGAAGAATTTAAGTCGAAGGATATCCAGAAAATTATAATTCGGCCATCAAAAATTCTGATGTGGCAAGGCAGAAACAGAAACTCTATTATCATAGAAATAGACGCGATGTAGAACATGCCGTCGGACGATAAGTATTACAAGTGAAACATGCATTATCGTCTTCACCCGAAAGCAGGGTTGCGAAATTCGAGCCTAGGTTTGATGGGACATTTGGGATTGAAAAAATAAAAATTCCACGTTTTATTTAAAGGCTGAAAATGGCCAGCAAATAATTGCTAACGTTGATCAGCTCAAACCATATTATAGTCGTACTGACTTCCATGTTCTAAAAGATTTATTGCAGGATCGTGGGAGTACGCCAAGAACCTCGATCTCCAAGCACTTCCGTCGCCGAGCAGGCATCCCCAGCAACAAAAAGGAAACAAGCCGAGAGCACCGAAGAAATTTCCGCGAAGCGAACGCAGCAGCTGCAGCAAGGTTCAGGCTTAGCGAAAACGAAGAAAACGAAAAAAAAAGGGGGAAAGTTCCCGTACAGCAGAAGCAAGTTCCGATGGGGAAGAGGAAAAAGTCCATGGATAGCGTTCCAGGAAAAGGACTAGTTCTAAAACATAACCTAACCACTGCAAAAGAGGCCACAGAAATTTCGAAGCGAAGAATCGCGAAAGGAAAAAGGACAACCGACGTGGTAGCAGTATCGTTCAAGCAAGCGAGAAACCCCAAGAGGAGGTTTAAAGGCCCTCAGCAACGAAGTAGGGCCCAAGAGCTAAAGAGAAGACCAGAGTTCCAGAATCCTCAACCGATCAGGAAATCAGCGCGTTTCACCGAGAAGGGAAAAAAACGCAAGAGGATTTCGACGGAGGGAGCAAATCAGCCAAGCCGAAGGAGGAAACTGCAGGCGCTGATTTATTCTTTGATTAGGATGGAGGAGTTTAGAACAAAAAAAAAATAAGGGAAAATTTTCCTTGTTTCCTATTTTGCATTAAAATTTCAATTTATGTCATGTTGTTTAAAGTTGCTAAATGCTGATTAAAGCAAAAAGTTTGAATTCGCAAGGTTGCGAGAATTTTGTTTTAATTATCTTTTAAACAGAAAAGATTTTTGAATTCGCAAGAAAACTATTTTGTAAATTTCTGAGAATTCTTAAGTTGCGAAAAATTAATTTGTGAATATGTTTAGTCGAAAGACTTCAATTTAAAATGTTTTACCTTGTAGAAAAATTGTAGCAAAAGTTTGTAAATTTTGTATAGCAACTATAACTAACGATGTAAAGTGAATTTTAAAATATTGCATGTTAAAATGTTGTATTGAAAGTAGAAATGTTAATGTTAGTTGTAAAAGTACTGTAAAATTAAACTAGTACAAATGTAAGTTTTGGTCAAAGTATGACTGTAAAATACTTTGTATTATAGATGAGTAGAAAGAAAGTATAGATTGAATGTGTTTAAAGTTAGGCTCTCCAGGCTTAAGAATTTAAATCAAGTTCTATTTTACCATATTATGTGTAATTTGTGTTTAAGGAGTCTTCTGAGGTCTCGAATGTCAAGTTCTAACAAATCATAGCTGCTGTGCAGATGGTAGAGTAGATACGTGGAAATACAATATTAACACGCTCCTTTCACTCAGAACAATTTCTGGAGAGCGTGGGGGGAAGGAGATTTAAATTTTGGGTAAATGAAAGCTGTTTGAGGTCCAAAATAATTTCAATAAAGGTATAGTGATAGGAAAAATAAAGTGACTTATGAAAGAATACCACTAACATTGTTTCCTTCCAGATAAGTTGGAAGAACCAAGACTGAATAACCTGTTCCAGAAAGAAGTAGATGTTTGTTCCCAGTCAAATTTTAAAAATTGTGAATGTATTTCTCTTAATTTTAGTCTAGTGTTAGAAACGTTTGTAAAGTTGGCCCTAAACAGGAAAAAAATTAATGATGAATTTCATTCAAGAAAGCACAATTGATACAAGTTTAAGCTTTGATATGAAAGAGTTTTTGTAGAATTTACACTCCAAACAATGTCGTTTTAAGACCTTATTTTTCGAGTAGTTAAATTCTCGCGGGGAAAGCTGTAAGGTTTATCCTAATTTTATAGCAGTTATTTTAAGTTTATGCATCTTTCCTATTCCTTCTAGCTTCAGCTTACAATTTCCTACCAGAATGTGTTTTCAGAAACGCGGTTAAGGAAAATGAGTAAGAGTAGTATTTAAGTCGATGTTTCACCGACTTCGTGAGCCCGAATTCCTGATTAGCGCGCATTTGCCTTTGGCTACGTTTCTCTCTAAGCTATTGTTACGCTCGGCCGTACTTTAGGCCCTTGTTTTACTTCGCCGACTTAATTAAGATTTAGGGGCAACTGCTTAGAATCGTGATAGCTTCGGCTATATCTTTCAGTTAGCTTTAGTTAAGCTTAGGTAAGTTTAATTTCATATTAATTTGAGTTCAAGCCCAAGTGGAGGCTTTCCTGTACACTCCGAGTTAGGAGCTGATTGTGTCATATTTATTTTGAGAAATAAAGGATAGTTAACACTTCTTAAGTCTCTGTTCACACACTCTAGCGATTATTCGCTTACCAGTGTTTTGGGTTTCAAGGAGTGAACTGTGAAATAAGAAGGTGAAACCCCACAACCTTTTCATTTGCAAAAAATCGCCCATTTGCGCCAAGATGATTGTGTTAATACCTAAGTATTGACTTGCTGATGTCTTATTTTGTAATATGTTTTCCATGTATTAATTGAAGAATTAAACTAAAATTTTCTTATTTAGTCTCATTTATATATTTAGTCTCATTTATATATTTAGCTTTCTTCAGTTTTAATGCGCAGCCGAGCAGTAAGATCGTTGGATACTGAGAGTTCGATCTGTGTTTAAATTCCGGTTAAGTAGATTGCTGCATGGAAGTTATTATGGTGTTCTCTAGCTGTAAAGTCAACCAAAGCTAGTTTTCTTTAATATTTCCCACACAAATCATACCTCGCTTTAGGTATTTTGCTCTTTTTGTAATTTATGGCTGTTGAATAGCTTGCTTTCGATAGCAAAAGGTTTCAAAAATTCCCGTATCATCAATGAGGTTATGATAAGCTTTGCCTTTTATTTTCTGTTATGCAAAATTTGCCATTCAGAAGAAATGAATAACATTTCATTCTGCGTTATGTACAGCTCTGAAAAGTCCTTATCGTGGTTTCGAATACTACTCAACTGTTATCTTAAAGCTCATTAAAAAATTCAGATTCCATAATAGTACGGCATACCTGTGGGCCAATGTATAAGACGGGTAAAAAATGGTAGTTGAGGCTAGATTCAAATAAAATCTTTCACTAAGTCATCTTTCACCTTAGGCAGATAGACTTCGTATTCTTTGCCTTATTCAGTAACCAATCAGAATGCCGAATAAATTAAAATTCAAAATAATTTATCTAGAAAAAAAATTTTATTCTTCTACAAAAGCTTACTGCTAAAATCTTTGCTTTTACTAGCTTACTGCTAAAATAAAAGTAATACGTTTACTACAGATACAAATATAATGAAATAATATAAAAAAAAGATCTTGAGCGCAACGTCTTTAAAATGAACTCGTCGGCATGGGTGTTGATTAATTATTAATTAGAGACGCTTTGGGTTGTATCCTAAATAGTCCTTATCTAGTTTTTATTTTTACACGGATTTGATTTACGCAATCTTGATTCAACATGCTTTAGAAAAAATACAGGTATTTCTTACGTGAGTGATTTTGGTCTAACAAAATTTAAAAGACTGCTATATGTGTATATCCATTCGATTTCGGAAGTCCTATTAAAATTCTAGTTGTTGGTGTTTATAACAGAATATCATTTTTTTCACATTTCTCGAAATCATTTTAACTGTAAGGAGATTATACTAGGTTCTGAGAATTTCGCTCTTTGCACTTAAATTATCAGTAGCTTTCCTCAGAAAGAAAGGGAATGAGTTTAGTTTTGTGTTTTGAATTTTTTGCGTTTGTAATAACTAATACATTTGTTGATTTTGCGAACAGGTAATTTGCAATTTTTCATTATCTGATTTATGATCTGCAATTAAAATGCATTTAGCAAAATTAATCACAATAAATAAAATATACAAAAGAATAAGAATCAAATTTTATATCGTGTTATAATTAAAGCAGCTCTAAAATTCATAAATCCACATTTTGGTTTCAGCGAACATACAAGAACTGTCAAAAAATATAAACATGAGTTAGAGGAAATATATTGAAATAAACTGGAAGATTTAAATAAAATTCTATATAATATTTGCGTGAAAACAAAATTTTAGTCTTTATACAAATATAGAAAAATTTCCAGTCTAGAAATTATCTTCCTTTTTTCGCATGTCTTCGACTTCTTTATGCTTGCAGGAGAAAAATCTGAAGCCCAGTATATATACATAGTTATTATTATAATGGAAGAAAATTATATTCTTAGCAACCCGTTTTCTTAAAATAGCAAGTATTACCAGCTTAATTGTCCATGCAAACTTATACCTATTAAGCAGTAGTTTTTTTGCGGATGTTTTCTTTGTCTAATATTCTGAATTACAGTTACTTACAACTTGCCATAAACTTAGATTTCAACTTTTTAACATCTGAATGATCTTCCTGCACTGTTCTTCAATGAAAAGGACGGGAGTTCAGAAGTATAGATAGATAGATTATGTGTAAGATGGCATTATTGCTTTCTCCATGCGAAGAAATTCACATTCTGTAAAAAGGGGAAGTGTTGGATACCGCCTCGCTATGACATTCAAATTTTTCTTTATGTTCATGTATCATAGATATAAGAAAAATTAAATAATTAATGTGAAAAATTATTTTTAGATTTTTTTTTTTTTTTTTTTTTTGCAAAGTCAGAAAATCAAACTGAAAACTTATTCCCCCATTGAGAGTTTGCTTCCAGTGCGCAACGGAGTTAAGTGAGTTTGCAATCTTTATTATTCATGGGAATTTTTAAACACTTTTGTGAATGTGTTACATGTTACTTCCAAATATTCATTTGATTCCTAGCATAAAGATCCCCCTCGTAGTAAATGTGTATTCATCGCTGTCTTGTTTTTCTGCTCAGCACAAGAAATTTCACAGACTGAGTAAACTTGAGAACTGATGAATATTTTTCCTTGAATTTACTAATAATGCTTTAAATTATGTAGGCTTTCTTCCTTAAGAAAATATTCGATTTTTGTTTCTAAATAAGACATAATTTTTCGGTGTTAACCGAATTTTCGTATAACGCGTATTCCATTTTAGCTGCATCACAGATAACGTAAAGATGCAGCACTTCTCCACTCTAAATTCGTTTCCTTGAATTTAAATACACTCTTTTGCAAAAAAAAAATCGAAGCACCATGAAAGAAGTGGTTGTTTTTGATGACATCGAATATGTGTATAGCTCATACACAGATAATAAAATGATTAAAAAATCAAGGTCATAGTACCTGTTTACGGCTCACAATCACCCATTGAGTGTTCAAATTAGTAGTTGGTCGAACCGCCCCTGGCGGCAACGGATGCTTGAATTCGTCGAGGCAAGGAGTGGTAGAGGTTCCTAATGTCATTCTGCGACACATTCTGCCAGGCATTCATCAGTTGTCGCTCCAGATCTGCGATATTTTGTGGTGCCCGAATCTAGCGGCCTACCTTGTCCCAGGCATGCTCGATTGGTGAAAGGTCTGGTGACCTTGCTGGCCAAGGAAGAGTATCAACTGCACGGAGACAGTTCTGAGATATGCGAGCGGTGTGTGGTCTGGCATTATCTCGTTGGAAAATGGCCCCAGGATGATGTGCCAAAGGTAATGCAACCGGCCGCAAGATGGTATCAGCAGATCGTTGAGCTGTTAAAGATGTAAGGAGGATGACTAAAGATGACCTGCTGTCATAAAAAATAGCTCTCCACACCATCACACCATGGGTTATGGCTGTATGCCTTTGTAAAACAAAGACTGATTGGGTCCGCTGGCCCAGTTCTCTCCAGACACGGACACTGTGGTCATCTGCTTCAAGACTGAAGCAGGATTCATTGCTGAACACTATACGATGCCAGTCTGATGGCAACCATGATGATAGGCTGCGACACCACTCCAGAGGACTCCGTCGATGTTGTGTGGTCAAAGGCAAACGTCTTAAAGGCATCTGTGAGCGTAACCCTGCACTCAGGACAAGCGGCTTGAGATAATAAACGGTACCACGGGAGGTATAGACGAGGCTGACCGCGAGACGGTACCACGGGAGGTATAGGCGCAGGGTTTGAAATTTTTCCTCGCAGAACTGCATTTCCATATATACGATGAGGCAGTTAAATGTAGCTAGTATTCTTTATTCAAATATTCATCTAAATTAAAAGTAAGTGTCGCAACACACTAACTTCTGCGAAGCATTTTTTTCCTCCGTACACAGTCGATTCTGGAACAGTAACATTAAAATTAATCATGCTAATAGAAATAGTATGTTACGCCTGCCCTGTTTCGAATTATAATTCAGTGCCTGCACATAATTACTGAATATTACATATAACTATATGGCAGATGACAGGAAAAGCGCTGGCGATAGTCAAAGTTCAGTTTATATAATGAATCGCCTTTACAGTCTCGTCAGTAATTCCTGGTCATATTCACTAAATGGAGCTGAATATGTTCCCTATACGGCTGAAGTTAATTTAAGCGGGAATTGTCAAATTTGTTTATATTTGCCATAAATAGATAAAACACTGTAAATGTGGTTAAATTTCTAATATCACCTTAATGGATGTTGTCTTAACACCTTCAATAATTGATGGATGTTTTGAGTTACATTAGAAAGGTGCTTTTTAATGCACAGAATGTTTTATTCTGAACTAACTGAAACAGAATTAAATAATAATATAACGCACAAAACTTCCATTTACAATGAAAACAACCATTTAAAAAAAATCTTCAACAAAAAAGATGAATAAAAATTTGTAATAAATTATAATCCTTATTATAACAAATTGCCTAATCTTCACGCACTTCCAAAATTTTTTAAAACACTGATGAAATACAGATTTATTGACAGTGGGTCTAAAAATTATAAAAAGAACATGGATTTTATTTTTGAAAAAAAATTTAAAAAGATTGTTTTCACATTGCGTATGATTCCAGTTTACCCTCTAAAAATTATTGTAAAAATATTAAAAAAACTATCAAAACCGTTAGAAATTGCTATATTTTTATGTTAATAGTTAGGATTTTGAAAATCTATGCGACGTTCTTCCATTAAAAGAAATTAATAATAGTCTTATCAAGCTTTACGAATTATTTTCAGCACTCAGTAACATCTTTAATTTTGAAAAATGGATTACTTACTTTAAATGCCAATTTTACCATAATAATTTTATCAAATATAAAGATAAAAACTTCCTACAGATTGATAAAATTCCATAGGGCACCAAATAATCAACTTCGATTTCTAATCTATTTCTTTTTATAGAAGAATTCAATTTTATGGAAAATCATGATCAAATAGAAAAATTTAATTTTACCATTAAATACACTGATAATCTTATCACTTTCAATAATTCTAGGTTAGGTTAATTGATATTTATCAAAATGTTAAAAGCTTTATAAAACCAATTCCAGTAATAAGATCTTAAAGGCCAAGTTGATTGCCTTCACCTTAACATTCTCAACCGCAAAGAAATTAAAACTTTTTGATAAAAATAAGACCTTCTTAACATTATTACCATTTAACTCATACATTGGAGTTCCAATATTTCTAAAAAAAAACCATTGCTAACACCATTATCAACCAAATTCTAAGAATTAGAATCAAGGAATTCAGTATCTTAAATACACTTATCAATAATCAAATTCCTCTGAATTTTATTGAATTACGTTACAAAAACTATACATTAAGGGGTTTTAATTTTTACTGTTACTTATGATAAAATTTACTTTAACCAAATTTCAAAGTATTTACTGCATGCGTAACAGCTGTAAACTTCATTGTAAATTTGTAAGTAGTCCCTCTGTCTTTGTTACTAACAAATGATCATTACTATTCCAATCCTATTACACTCCAAATATATGAAGACCTTTTTATTTGTTACTCACTTTTTCCCTTTTCATAACTTTTTCTACTTTCCATTATCCACGTATCAGTTTTCATATAAATCTCTTTTACATACACTAAAAATCTGATGTATACACCACATGACTTCCTTGTACGAAATATTAAATTACAGGCATTTTGCATTTCATTTAAACTTACTGGATTGAAATTAAATCTACTTCATCGATAGCGCATAAACCACAATAGAATAAATGCATTCTTTAAAATTCACTATATTTGTTTACCACAGCGAGCTTCACTTATTCATTTACAACTCAGAATGCACAAAAATTATGTATATCATCTGGAGAATTACCTAATCATTGCTACATGTTTTATTCAAATACTATAATAAATCTGAAACGATGTGTAAAAGAAATTAAAGAAACAAAGAAAAAAGTTTTTCACGGACGACTCCAAATATCTATATTAAAAACTACGAAGTAAATCTTAAACTCTTATTTCCTCGTATAAATTCCAGAATGGATTAAGCATAATTTAATTCGCAATAATAAAAGAAGGTGTTATCTTTGTTGTTGCGAAGCTTAGTTTCTCTAGATTGGCAACAAATCCACTATTCTCCTACCTTTCAAAGGTAAAAATATGGCTGCCAGGGGGAAAATGATTAGGCTTAGCCGCACTTAAACAACTTTTAAATTGTTAATAATTCTACAAATCTTGCTTGCAGGTTTACTGAAGGCATAAAAATCTTAACCGTAAGATAAGAACAAAATAATTCAACCATTTTTAAAGTAAAAAAAAATGCACAATTTACCAACATATAAGAATAAAAATACTGAGCCGAGTAACGGAGTGGACATATATATACATACATTTATATACTTTTGGCATGGCCGATTGTAACCAAAATAGGACATGCACGTCTACATGTTATAACATTCCTATATACAAAATGTAAACGTTCTGAGGCTACTCATTTTTGAGTTATACGAGATATATACATGCATACGTACGAAAGAAGGCTGCACACGAAAGAAGTCTCTTCAGAATCCATTTTAAATCAGTTTTATAATTTTTTTGGTGAAAATGAATCCTTTAGTCTGTCCTTACGTACAGTTGTCACGCAAAAACATTGCTAAATTGCATTCGATAGTTGTCAAAATGGATATTTTCGTTGAAATATGATACCCGAAATTTTTCGCGATTACAATACTTCCTTTTTACTTCGTACAAGGAAGTAAAAACATTTCGGCCTTTTTCACATACTGTTAATTAATTCACTTAATTTAAACAATTTAAAAAGGTTATAATTTTGAATTTGTTTCCATTACTTACACACTTACTCAATAAAATTAATAATATTATTTTTCAGGATTAAATTTTTTTAATTAATTTTTAATATTTCATTAATTTTTTTCGTGATTAAGTTTAATCCTTCGAAATAAAATCCAATTAAATTTTAAACTTAACATTTAGTTTATAATGTCCGAAATTTTCCTTCATTCATTTTTCAGTTTTACAGGCTACATCTTTACACCGTAACTCAGTTGCTGCTTCTTATTATTTCCATTTAGCCAAACTTCCTACCTTCTTCTCAACTCGACTCCAACTTCTAAACAGCATTCTTGAGGGATTCGAGGACAATAGCCATGTGGTTTGTTTTGCTTCATTCAAATTTTATTTTCTTTATCCTATTTCGATCAAATTAATTTGATCGAATTAATTGATTTAGTTCTATTTTTCATTCCAGTTTTAGACATGTTACCTTTTTTAACAATTTTAATTATTATTCGCTCGCTCATTTTAGGCTATAAGTTTCCATTTTTATATAGTCTTTTCGTTTTTCCTTAATTCGAAACTTTTCTGCATTAATTAAACTTTTTCTTAATATACTAGTTTCTTCAAAAACATTTTGGCTTGAAATATTTTGCTTTCGATTTGCAAAGTTTTTTATTAGTTCTTCGTTTTCTTTCATTCGAAATTTCTGTAGTATTTACTATTTAGCAAACTGCTTTGGATTTACTCAATGGTCATTTTGTTTTTTAATTCGGAATTCTTTTTATAACGTTCATTTTCGCATTAATTTTTGCTTTGGAGTCGTATCGTGAGAAATTATATCTTAATGACTAAATAAAATTAAAAATGATTTTAAAATTTTGTACTTTAATGCACTTTTATAGGGCTTTAATTTCTAAATTTTTTATTGAATTTTTTTTCAAGAATCCAGTATTATCTAGATGTAACTGAGAAACGTAGCTCTGTTGAAAAATTTTCACCTGCTCCTCCGGAAAAAAAAAACCAAGGAATTTTCAACAATAATTTTTATGTTAATTTTATTAGGTTTTATTAATTATATTAGTTGTATTATGTCATTTTATTCATTCTTTCCCTTCAGTTTGGGTGTGTGTTCTTCCTGTTAGACTATTAATCTCTTTCCTGATGTGATTTATGATAATTATTACCTTTTGATTTTTGAATTAAATTCGCAGCATAATACGCAACTTTAATAATTTACTATTTTAATTTGAAATTTCTAAACTTTAGATAATTTGGATGTTGTTGACATGGGGATGAATAAAGAAGCAATTGTAGTCACAGTAATTGGCGATTTAACACATTTTTTTATTCTTTTGGAGCACATTCAAATTGAGTTAAACAGCGCAAAGGACGCAATCGTTAATGGGAAGTCAGAATTTTGCCCGTGTTGAGAAAAATACAGATGAGAAAAGACTTAAGTTTGTATATTCAATATAATAGTTCATTATAATAATGCAATGTCATTTTAACAAAACGCTTACATCAAAATTTCTACAGTAATATCAGAAATGAGTCGAAAATCTCACAAATTTAGCTTAAACGTTAAAACATTTCCCAAAATTTGGTAAAATATTTTTTCGGCCATAATAATAATTAGGCAAATCAAAGCAGTGCTGACAGTGCGGCGAGTGTAGTTAAATCGAAAGAGAGCGCATAATTATAATACGATGCACATAATGTTAACGGGAAAATTATGAAAAATATTTTGCAGTCAAAATTTTCCCAGGCATTCAGATATATAACTTTAAAGCGTTAAGTGATGCAATTTATTATTTTATAATTGCTCGTCATAGTATAATACTGCAACAGAGTTTTCACCAATTACAGAAATTAGCAACCTATAACGTCTAATGGTATATAAAGCACAAGAATTTTATTACAACCAAGCAAAGATGACGTATGAAGTGCCTGGGCAATTTTTTTAATTACTGCCTTCCACTTATCTCCTTTCTTTATCCTGTCTTTAATTTTTACCATCTAATGATAATCTTATAATTATTTGTGAAGATTTCAATATTTGATTTATTTTAATAATATTTGTGACTCAAAATTAGAGCTTTATAGCTATACAGTAAGCTTACTTCGGGTTGAAAAATTCATTCTATAGCATTTTGATAACATTAACCGAATTGTTGATCACAATAAGCGATATATTTTTCATATTTTCGTATATAAACGGGCGAGACTTCGATAACAGTATCCTAATGACAGAAAACACTAATCACGATGACATTAAGCGGGTTCTAATGGATTATGCATACTCATAGAAAGGGTATAACGCATAATTAAAGTTAAAATAGCAATAGGTTTCAAGTTATGTTGTAGACGGGCAGACAAAAATAAATCTAAAATGTAATTAAAAATGATAATAAGATTTCAAAATATTTTGATCTTATTCATAATAAGATTTCAAAATATTTTAGCCTTATTAATAGATTTCAAAATATTTTAAAAAACGACATTTACTATTTTAATTCAATATTTAATTTATCTAATGCTCTTCTGTATGTTTATCTTCTCTGAATAATAAACTGTATTAATATTTTTCAGTTAACGAATTATTTTTCAACAATAATTATTCTGACATTTATATAATATGCAAAAAAATATAACTTCACTCTCAGCATCTTTAAAGAATTTTTCAGAAGCAACTATTTATCTCCAAATGTAATCGTGATCCATTTAAAGAGGATAAAACTTTTTAAAATCTCATGCTTACGTTTCATTCCTTTTGCAGAATAAGCGAGCTATAATACTGAGTTCTTAGGAGAGGCTGTATAAATATTATTGCTGAATTAAAATTAAGCGTCTTTTTCTTAAAAAAGCATACTTCTTTTTAAATATCCTTCTTATGAACATAAATTCTGTCTTAATCCTTAATCAATGTAGAATAATTGAAGAGAGATTGCAAAAGAATTTGTGCGAGAAATCTATTCATATTAATAGAACTCACCCTCCAGAAGGTGATCATTTTCATTGTCCTCAGGATGGCTTGTTCACCAAAAATACACAAGAACTTTTTATACGAAGAGCAACGGGAGACTCTCACTAATGTCCATCACCAAGGAAATTTTACTCAATATTACAGAATCCGTGGATGAGTGTTTCACGTCCCGAGCATCATCTTCCTCTTGAGGATAAAGATCATTTGACAGAGCTCCCTTCCTGGTGTGCGATTTTTGTACCAGGTAAATGAGAGCAGAGCTTGTCAGGCGAAAGCAAATTTATGACGGGCTCCTTGCGCGACGTTTTTTAACGATTTTCCGCACTCACCTTCTTCCTACCCCACGCCTGGTCGAGTGCGGACACTTGATGCCCATTGTCTGTGGCGATCGTGACTATCTTCAGTCACGCGGAAGGCACTACTTAAATATGATCCCTGGGTTAATTTTTTCACGGCTAAGGTTTATTTTAAAGATCCTTGGTGGACAAGATACTTTATCACGAAGAAAAAGAACAATCAATCTCCAGAGAAATTCTTAGGATTTGAAGAGATCTCTAAGAAACTGAATCTGTTAAGCAAGAGCATGTCCACTCATGGATATCCATGAATAACATTACCTGAAAGGGAGGTTTACGGATGATGGGCTGAGTTCAAACAGAGTGAGAATTTTAAATGGTAGCTATACACGAATGGGAACTGAAAAAATACATGGGATGAGTCAGAAAGATTGATGCAGTTTTATTTAAATTTACTTCTGTTTGTATCGTTTTTCCTGAACTAAACTGCAGTATTTTGTTCAATGCAGCCTGAAAATGTTTTCAGGTATTTTCAGTTTAATTCCGAACAATTAAAAAATTAAGAATAAACACATAAAAATAATTCGTGGTAATAAGATATAGATAGTTTATAAATAAAGGCGTTTGCCTTTATTTATAAACTATAGAATATTGTCGTAATATTTGTAATATTTTTAAGCTGAAAAATTAAATCAAGTACTGTAGAAAATAATTTCATGAAATTTTAAATATTGTGAACGTACTTCTAACTTCGCACCACAAAGCACACTTCTACAAGCTGCTCGGAAAATACCTTGCGAAATCGTAAAGACAAAGGACAAAAATAAACAGAATTTATAATGGAATACATTTGTCTATATGGCGCGTTGAGGTAGTACAAGCTACTACTGAGAGGGAGAACAAAGCATGCTGCTGGCGTGAACTGTCATTCCCCGAACAGCTTTTGAGGGATTCTCATCATTACCAGAAAGTGGAACTAACTGACATGCATTTTATCTGCAAGGCCGCAGGTGGAAACGGAGAAGCTGTTCATAGAAGGAGATGACAAATATTAATAGTTGCTGTTCCATTTTAACCACATTTTAGTTGCTGTTCCATTTTAACCACATTTTAGTTGCTGTTCCATTTTAATCACAGCTTAAGAGATAAAACTATGTCGGCAAGCTTCGCTTACGTGTAGCGACATATATTGCTTAAACTTCCCACGAGGAATGACAGTTCATACCAGTTGAATACTTTTATCTTCCGCTCAGCAGCACTCTGTACCACCACAACACTCTATTTTGGCACACTCAATCCATTGCCAAATCTGTTTGTTTCGGTCTTCTCTACCTGCCTTTACATTTTTTCCAGATATTTTCCTACTACTCTGTATAATGTCTAGAAATATTTTGAAATATGTTTCTGAAACTTCTGAGAACTAATGTATGATTGTATGAAATGCATAATGACGAATAAAGCTAAAAAGCCTCTAAATTGATAAAAAATATATTTTTTCAAAACATTAGAGTAATGGTGTTATGTTGTTGATTCTGTCTGGTTTATTTTGCATTGAATACGCACAGAACCGATAATAGCTTGATAAATACTTTCCCAAAAGAAGCATTTTAAGGTTCTGGAACGTTTCACAAAAATTCTAGTACAACTATTCTCAGTATGATAGAGCACAACCAATAGCTACCATTTCAAACTGATAAGAACGTTAAACAAAACGCAGTGCAAAGGGCCTCTAAGCGAAGCTCACTCGGAGGTTTCTCAATACTCCGAAGTCTGAGTTAAACAATTCCGACCTGATGCTCTTTCCAGTCTTCTGGAAAGTATATACAGTTTGAAGTTATGTATAGAATTGGATACAGTTACAGTGACATATAGGAATCGGACCAATAACAGTTATACAGGGATCGTACCAAAATATCGGTCATCAAGTTTGGTGCATTTTAGCGATTTTGGATAAATTTGGGGAAAAAATGAGTCGCCAAAATCATTGCCAGCTTGCCATTATCTCGCTAATTCAGGTAGATAGCCATTTACCTCAATATTAAATGGACTTGCCCTAGCATCCGCATCTTTTCGGACGAGCTTCGCATTGTTAAGACCCTTCATGTTATGCTACATTATACAAGAGATACTACAATTTTACACATAATTACACAAAAATTACTTACATATATACAAAATTCCTAAACATATTTACTTTTTAGAACACAAATATGTATTGTAATCATATAGTTTCATTGCATTTCATGGTTTGATTTGATTTGTTTAATTATAGCAAAGCACTCTACGGCTATCTGCCTAAAGGGAGGACTTTCTAAGGAAAACTGGCGTCGTATATACGTTACACATGGGGGAAAACAAAAACGCCCATGCAGACCGCCTGTTGGCCGATATTCAAACCCTAGACCGAACCTTCAGTGTTCCGTTACTTTACCGTTCAATCACTGGTATGAGTTGTTCATCAATTCACCTATATGGGGTGTAGGAATGAAGAATCTTCGTGTTTCACCTATATGAGTGTTTCGGAAACATTACAACATTATGTATCTTTTGAAAAGTTGGTTTCAGATCCATGGTGTGACTTAAGAAACGAAATGGTTATTTTAATAAAACGACAACGTTTAGTAAATATGTACGACGTTTAAGGTTTTATGCGCATTCTCTAAGAAGAAAATTTGATTCTTACCTTGTGGAGACATTAGGTTATTTTGAAGCAGAAGAGATGAAAAATGAGCAATGCCCTTGCCGGGACTCGAATCACGGATCTTTCGAATACGCGCTGAGCGTGCTGACCTCTACACAACAAAGGCATGCTAAGAAGGCGGGAGAAATATCTCATAACCTGGCTAAAAAAGGTTAGGCCGTATTGCTTAACGGCCACTAGTTTTTCTATGAATACATCTTTCAGCACTGAAAAAATGAATTCAATGAACTTAATTAATTAATGAACACATTTATTTATTAACACACTTTATTTATGAACATAATTATTGTTTGTTATATGATGCAAAACTATCGGTAGTGGGGTTATGATACGAAAAACACGTGCATAGAAATTCTCTACAAGAATCTTATCGTGGATGTATTACTTAGACTAGTAGATGTGAGTTTAATATAGTCAAAGTTGAAACTGGGTTTTATAAAGTTCACATATAATTTATTTTGCTTAATGTCCTTTCTACAATGATCGTGCAATAGAACTGGACCGTCGGTGTTGGATATCAAGTTCGCCAAATTTGTCTAATGTTTTCAAAGTAAGCCCCCAACGTTGGAAGGGGTCGACGTAATATGGGATAGGCTTAAGTGGCTTCCGATAGAAATGTCGTTTTTTTCAGTCACTGATGATCAGAGCAAAGTACTTCATTAGTTGCTATCATATGTTGAGTGACCGAATTGTTCAGCTTTAACGGGCACTGTGATCATTGTAACTAGAGATAAAGAGAAAGAGATTTTTTCTGCATATTTATAAATTAATACGTTCTTTGGTGTGCTGTACTGACAGGGAGTCATATGAATTATATCTAAGCAGTGGTTTTCATAATACAGTATGTTATCTAACCATCAGAATCTTAGAGCATGGCATGTATCGAAATATTTTCGAAGTATTGCTTATTGTAATAAATTTCATAGTTTGCCACTATCTGCGACACACGCTAAAATCGACTTCAATGTAAAAATGCTTGATTTGACTTTAATGTAATAATAATTTGAACACCAGTGGTCTTATCAAGTACGCTAATTAAACCCGAACGATTGGCTTTCTGAAGAAATAATTCGAATATATAAATTTATGGACGACGTTCTTTTTTAAATTTACATTAAATTCGTGTTCATTGTCGAATCATCGTGGATGTTGGCCAACGGTATGTTTGAGTGATATGTTTGTGCTATTATGCTCCTCGTGCTGTAATCGTTTTATTTCCATAAATGGTAATTTGTATGAAATGAGCCTTTCGGAGATGGAATCGAGAGTGGAAAAGCCACAAATCGTCTGTGGATTCCAGAATCCATTAATTTCAGAAAACTCGGACAGCATGTGTCATAGACACTGAATTTGACCAAGTTTAGATCGACGAATGGCTAAAAGGTTTATAACGAGCGATTTTTTTAAGCTCTTTTTCTTAGCGAAAAGTGTAGTAAATTTTATGTATAACCAGAGTGAATTACACATGTCACAGGTAAGACTTAATCCTTTTTGAAAAATGTCTTGTCTAAATATCGATTTCGACGGGATTTTATTGTCTCGAAGTTTTACCAGAACTGGACATTGAATATTTCTGGAACGTCTAACATCCTGACAGCCACATAGCTTCTGGAATACTTCACTGATGTTGCAGTGGTTGCTTCAGCGTCGGAATTTAAAGAGGAATGGCTTAGCACTGTTACTGGCTATTTTACAGCACATGCCTGTTTTCGCTTTCTGTAAATCTTAACTCTTTCAGCTAAGATAAGTGGCATCTTCTTATATTCTTCTCTGCTGTTAAGCCCTTCTTGTTCCTTTTTTGTACTTTATAAAAGTGAATCGAAATTTTTTTATCGTTTTCAAGAATCAGAGAATAACAGAAGAAAAATGGATATGCCTTGAACTGTTACAAAATATTAAAATCTTAGTCTTACTCGTAATACTGGTGGGCCTAGAAAAGCAATTTAATACAGTAACGACTAAATCGCTTTTAGGCCCACCAGCTGCCGAACGGTAAAGTCACTGAACAGTGATAGCTCGGTCCGAGGTTTGAATACCGCAAACGGGCTGGCTGCATGTGCGCTTTCGTGATTTTCCCCATTTGTAACTATTAATACAAGCCAGTTTCTCTTAGAAAGTCCTCCACGAAGACATCCCTCCCCTCCGTGTAGTACCTTAGGGCGAAACACGTAAGTAATAATAATAATAAATCCTCTTTATAACCAATATTCCTACTGAACGATCTTGGTCTGTTGGCAGAGTGCCAAACAGAAACATGCTTCATGTGTTTAGAGCTAAATGCGTAATATTAAATAATTTGCTTTCAAGAATTTGGTAAACCATTTCGTTCACTTTTTTCGTTCTTTTCCGGTACTGATAAACGAATAAAAATTATCCTTCTTTCTGAACGAAATCCATTGCACTCAATTAAAATTCACTTGCAAAATCTTAGTAATGTTAATATTGATGAAAAGAATGAAAAATTCAATTATTCATTGGATTCTTTAGCAATTTTCTGTTTTCATTATTTCATGACATCAGTTTTCCACTCTAATTCCTTTTAGAAAAAAGCTGAATTACATTTCGATTTCAAATCTTAAATCAAATTAAATATTTCTGTTCATAAAACAATTTAGTGAACTTTTCACTAAACATACAAGTCAATCTTTACTTAGTTTCAGAATTAGTGACTGATTTTAGTTTCTGATGCCTATTTCGAAAATGAAAAATCCTTTTAAAACTGCTAATTAATTAATTAATTAATATTAATGAAAAAACAATTTATTTTTACTTCCCTCAAATGTAATTCATATAAATACATCTGAATTCACTAATCTAAGTATTTAGAAGCTTTCTATTAAGGTTGATTAACCCTCCAAGCGTTAAGCATTTCGGCCTTGAATCCCCAAAGTTTCCCCAAGTATCATGAATATCCGAGTCGAAAATGAAACCGCCAGGATCTAGCAGAATTTTTCTTGCTTAAAGAATTGGAAAGCCATCTTTCTATGCGGAACTTTACGTACACAATCCTTGGAGGGTAAGTTTAAATTAATTTGGAATAATTGCGTAATGAATGAATTATGTTATTGAAAAGTTTATGCAACACCATTAACCATCATTAAAGTTTAATTTATCTACAAGTTACTAATGAAAATAATCTAAAAAATACTATTTAAAATATTTAAAGAGAATCTATTAAAAAAACAAAAAGACAGTTAGGGATTTTGAGAACATAGCTTCGGACTTAAACTCCTTAAATTTTGATCCTCGATATTTTTCATAATTTACGAAACAGATGATCGAAACAAAGAACAAACTGATTGGAATAATGTTTCTCAATGCAGAAAACTCAACGAACTTTGGCCACAAATAAAAACAGATAGAGAAAGTACTAATTTCTTCCTAAATCAATACTGGTCTAGATACGATCCCTTCTCGACATACATCTGTCACTTAAAACCTTCTGACTGACCAGACCGTACATCTTTATCTAAGTATATATATGCGCGTCTTAAAATACGTCCAAGAAATTAAAGCAATATTTTCAAAGTACATAAATTCAGGTATAAAAAAGCAAAGGCATTTTGCGATTAAAAACAAGAAAATACTCTGTTTCTCACGGCACTCTCTGAAAATTTGGGGTTTCTTACCAAAACCTTTGGCCCGTTGGAGGATTTTAGTAAAAGATGCATATACGGAGAAGCAGAGTTGACAGAGATCTCTGCAAATATCCATTGATTGCTGCAAGTCACAATAAGCTCCCAGCAACAGATTTATTTATTATCTTACAAGAGGTTTTTAGTCAGAACCAAGAAGATGATGAAGTGCAAAATAATGACTCTTCATCAGTCTTATGGTAATGAATTATGTCAACCATACTCATTAAACAAACTTCATTCTAACAAATCTTGTCGCATTCCTTACATTTATAATCTGCTACAATAACAATGAAACAACAGAACAAAATATGCTCATGATCCCCGAATGCACTCTTTAAAAGTTTTCCGCAAGATCAGGAAACTTTAAGTTACGTAAAAGGCAGAAATCAATGAAAATTGCATGAATCGAAAATAGTGGAAAATATAATATTAACTACAACCTCATTAAGCAATCGGAAAAATGAGTGCAACAATAGCAAAATATTGCTGTGAATGGGAAACTATGCATGGGGAAAATAGGCGAAACGAATCAAGAGTTTACGCCACTCACTATTAAAATTCAATTTCAAAGGTGCAATAAATTGTTTCCAGAAGTAGAATTGAAAAATGTATAAATATAGTAAAGCAATAGTAAGAATCACAATAGAAATGTAATACATCAATTCATGTTTCAGACTGTCTATCTGTTTGTCTATCTGCCCTCGATATTTCAATGTGTTACAAATAAGAAGATTCATTCATCAATACGAAAGGTTCCCTAAAATATTTGAAAACTAATCGATTGATTTACATTATTTTTCCATTGCCCCTATAGAGTAATTAGATTTATTTCTGACAGGAAACACAAAAAATCAGTAAGACCCCCATCGGGATTCGAATTTTCCTCTTCTCGACTGCTAACAGGAAGCGTTTCCAATTGCACCACGATGGCATTCTGTAAGGAAGAAGAAAATTTGTTTCATTGTTCTCCACTTTAAAGACTACTGGAGAGGAGAGAATCTAGTCGTCAAATCCAGCTTGTGATGGATTATCGCCGGGTTAGTTCCGATGGCGCTGTAGTTTTTGTGAAGACGGGAAGTAAAAAGAATCAGCAAATGCCTCTCCGGGATTCCATCTCCGCACCTCTCGACTGCTGGTCCGTTTGCAATTAAGCCCTGGTGGCGCTCAGTGAGAAAGGAGATAATTCCTTACATTTGTGTTGATGAAATTCGAACTTTTCGAACAGGAATTTAGCCAGCCTTTTGAAAAACAAAGTTGCTAATTTTGTTCGAGTGTTCCGTTTGGTCAAGTGGATCGGTGTAATCAAGTTACCCGTGTGATCAAGTGATTAGTAATTTCGTTTTGAGTAAAACTGAATTCTTTATTAAAAATGCAGCTGTCATCCTAAAAGCATTTATTTAACAAATCTACGTACTTATTTTAACTAATATAGCCTAATTAATATTTTACAATATGGATTTCTTTCCCTGTGGATACCATAAAAAAGGCAGAATTTACTTTTACAGAAAGAAGTCTTTCTTGTTAGCAGTACTCAAACTGTTTTTAGGATATTCATGTAATGCTTCCAATTGAATGAAACAGAAGTCAGGAAAGGAGAAGGAAACTGGAAGAAAAGCATCGAACCTAAGACCAATATTTAAGGAAATAAAGCTTGCAGATAGTTTTTCAAATGCTCTGCGTATAAAGCTCAGTTTATGTTATGTGCAGATGCATGTATCCTATGGGTAAAGCGAGTAGAACAATTGAAAACTATCAAATATATTTCAAGCTTAGCTTTAAACACATTCATGACATAGATCACCGAGATCAGAAATCTCAGATCGTACTGAAAAGCTGTAATCCAGCTCGCTTGCTATTAGCTGCTGTGTAGATCACGACTGCCGTTTAGAAGCATTTTCTCCTGCCTTATGAAAGTGAGCTGTTCTGGTAAATGGGAAATAATGAAAGCTAAAATAAAATAAAATGAAAGACGTTCAATAAAAAGATGTTCTGCTTGGATAATCGTAAGCTGATTCTCATGTCTCGCTCAATTGAAAGTGATCTCAAAATCTCACGCAGTTACTCTCAAAAGGGAAACGATATGCATAACGTCTACTGGACTATTGTTTCTCCGTGGAGAATATTTAATCAATGAGGTTTTTGTTCCAAATAGAGTTAAAAAATTTAAATATGAAACATTTGATTATATGAACAGTTATAAATTATATAATCAAAATTCTTTCCGTCAGATTTAAAATGCTTAGAAAACTCTGGGCATTATTATTATTATTATTATTATTACGATAAATGGCTGTTTTAAAATCTGTCATTTTCAACTGATGACCATACGCCCTGATTATAAGGATACTCTGGTTTTGATTTGATTAAAATCATATGGGACAAGAAGCTTCAAAATTTGGAAATGAAAATACCTGATTAAATTAAGGTATCTTCGCCTTCTGTTATGCCTTCCTTTGTGAACCAAAAAATGTAAATATCTCTACACTATTTTTACATAAATAATATTAATTGCCTTATTTCCTTGCTTAGTTCTCCCCCCTCCAACTTTTTATTGCTAGATTTTGAAAATTTAAAAAAATATTTGCGTAATTTTCCCCTTCCATTACTTAACATAGTTTCTTACTCTGAGGAGTAATTTATTTGTAAATTGTATTTTCTTGATTGTTTCATTTTATTCAATATATTTAATTTGCATTTGCATTTTTTAGCATTTCTTTCATTTTATTTTCCCTTGCATCTATTATTTGAAACACATTTTGCGCAGATTCTTAGTTAAGATACCCGGACTTGGTAGGTGTTCCCACACTTAAGGAAGTTGCCAAAAGTTGCCAAACATGTTATTCAGCTTACTTCTGTTATTTACGTTCCAGCTCATAACAGCTTCAACTATTGCTAATGTGTTCCATCTTTCGAATCCTGGTCTTTTGCTCATCCCCATTCTCCTTCGTTCCTCAGATATTCCTCTTAGGAGCTGCGGTCAAGACTCATTCACGTGAAATACTCCTGGTGTTTTACAAAGTATTGAGCCAAATACGTAGCACTACTTGCCCGGCTCAGTCGTCGTCAGATATCGACTCAGTATCAGTCAGATATTGTAATATTATTACTACTGTGTATTCTTATTGGAATGTAGGTTTCTTTTAAAAATAATATTGAGATAGTTACCAGTAGTTATCGATGACTACTTTTTATTTGTTATTTTCTTACTGCAACTGCGTTTTTCGGAAATTTAATTACTTACGCAAGTTTCCCCTCTAGATTTCCGGACGACAAAATTAGTTAAAAAGGGATAAATGCGAGGGGATGTAACGGTATAGGAATTATAAAGGAAACGAATATTGTAAAATATTTTACAGACTTAAAGCTTCGTACGAGATCTCTTTATAAATAAAGCGAAGTAAAAAAAGCCTAGAATAAAATAAAGAAATGAAATTAGAAAGCTTAATGTAGGATTTGGTAATCCCTTACTAGAATATTTACCATTTTCAAACTAAGACATTTAACATTCGAAACTGCCACCCAGACGGTATAGTGGTTAGGGAAGCCGACTGCGATACCAAAGAGCCTGGGTTCGAATCCCGGAGAAGGACAGGTAACATTCCGTCCCTTCATAGGAGGCAAAGGTGGTCCACTTATTAGATGCCTCCATAATAAAGTGATCATCACTTCTGGCCTTTGTTGTGGCCAAGCCGAAGCCGGCTGAGGGCTCGCCATTGAAAAAAAAAGCATTCGAAACTTAATTGAATGTGAGATTTTAATAGTTCGGATAGCAGAGTGTAGCTTATGGGAGTAAGAACATATTCTCAGAGCCGACCTGTTTCGAACAATGGTTAACGTTGTTGGCTGCCTTATCGTTGTTCCCGAGCTGGAGTCTAGGAACAAGGCATGGATATTTGTAATTGTATAGTTACATTGCGGCATGGGAGTAAGAACTTAAAAATACATAGGCAGCTGAAAATTCTGTAGAGAGTTTGTTGGTAGCGGAAGATAAGTGGAGGAAGACACTTGGACCCGTCCTCCGGGGGAGGGGCTTTTCCTTTAAAATTGGGAATGCACTGGGCAAAGTCGTACAATCACTTGTAAAGGCTTGTAAGGCTCATGCTCACTTGTAAGGCTCATGCCAAAGATAGACGCAGTTCTGTGCTCCTAGCGACTATAAAATTGGTGGACTTGTTTTGATGTTATTGCTAGGTAAGTAAGAGAAGTCATAACAACAGTAACTTATGCTTAGCTAACAAAAGATTTCGTAAATGTAAATTAAGTGGTTTATATACATTTTTATTTAAAAGATCTATTATACATAATTATTTAAAATAATACGGGGTGTTTTTAATTTCAAACTGATATAATTGAAGTTATTGCTAGCCCGTTTTCGTAGTAAGGAGTACGTAAAGAAAGGAAATATTTAAAATTTTTAAATTCTTGCGGGCTAACTATCTTGTGACATACATGTACCAGATATGGGGAAATTATTTAATATTCGAGTCGGTAATTTGATCACTTTATTACCGATATCTTAAATTTCACATTTAAATTAACAGCGCATATTGTTTTGATTCATCTTGAGAAGTTGTTTAAAGAAAGGTCCTTGTAATTTAACAATATCTTAGAATTAAAAAGTATTCAAGAATGCTACTGTTTACTATCCATAGAACTACTGAATTGTGGGATCAGAATTCATATGTTAGGGTATGCATACATTCGAATAAAATACACAGTTCGTAGCATAATTTTCTGTGATTAATACCAGCGTTGGACACGCTGTTGTCCGTTTCAGAACTGTAACGTATAGATATGATTTAAAACGTTCTGGTAGAACGTTGTATGGATTTTCTTCATAAACTTTCTTTACGTGTTACATGAGAGTGCCATTAACACTGGTACTGGACGTGTTATTGTACGTTTTGGAACTGTAACATGTAACTGTAATTGTGATTCAGAATGTTTCTTTTGAAAGTTCTACAACTGAAACATTGCATTGAACGTTCTCTGAGCGTTATGATGTTAATTCGGAGCAGCTTCGTTCTTAAAAATTATCGAAGGAAAACTTTTTTTTCGGGGGGAGGAGGAAGTAGATTCTTGTTTCAGTTAGGAACAATCAATTAGGAACTTGTTTCAATTCATTCAAACAGAACAGGCGTTAGTGACTTTGACTGCTGTACCGGAGGGCCCAAGTTCGAATCCAGGATGCTGTAATATTTGTAAGGGCGTTGCATCTGTGCAGCAAAAGGATACTTAAAATATATGGCGAACCAAAATTCTGTCGAGATGCTGTGGTAGGGGAAGAGGAATGAGAAACCCTTGGACCCATTCTTCGGGGTGCTCCCTTTCAAAATTGGGGCGGAGCTAGGTAAAGCTGGGTCACACTGTCACTTATATGGGGCTCAAGCATTCAAGGCCCATGCCAAGGACAGATGCCATTTTGCACTCCTCACCACGATAAAATTTGTGGGCTTGTTCTGATTACTTTAGACCACAATAACACCATCGTTTTTCGTACTATTAGTTATTATTTGGTCTATCACATTCCAAATTTAAAAATACTCGTGGTCAACAGTGGCAGATTGGATCATTTGTAGTTCTATTAGGGCTCGAACCCTGATGATAGACTGGTGCCATGAGTGGTTTCTTGATTTTTCCATGTGTAACATAAATACCAACCAGTTTTCCGTAGCAAATATTTCTCAAAGCATCCCTCTCCATAGGCAGATAATCCTTGTATGCTTTACCATATTCTTTTAAACAAACAAATAAGTCGATCAGAAATCTTTCCCTTTAGTCTTACAAATCTTACCTTGCTTTCCTTTAATTTACCTTTGAATCGGTCTCCCTGGGATGTTCACTATTAGAATTTTAGCTGGTGCGGAAGCTTAGCAGTTGGCAAGGTCGGGCAGTACCTAATATGTCTACATTAAATGCACAGGTGCGGACCTTGTTTTACCTTGTACCTGCTAATTATTTTGCACTGAGTTATATTTGCATTAGGAACATCATGCTATACGTTTAAATTTTAAATTTTAGTGACTGGCATTTCATACTGACCGCTGTTTAGAATCGTTTCTCCTTTTGAGAGCCCTCTCGTACTCTTTTTCTCGGCATATGCTACCTTTTCATTATTGTCATCTAGGATTATATTGAGTCTAGGTTTATATTCTTTATGTTTATCAGAAGTGGGCAGATGTGGTAAAATAACAAATATGATAGAGGGCAGATAGTTGGGACCCGACGGGCAGGCTGCAGTATTTCAAAAGCAATTTTATTATTGGGTGTTCCATTTTTGCTATAGCAAGCCTGTATTAGGACATTAAGTTTATCTCAGTATAAAAATGCATTAGTAATCTAGCACACTTATTAAAGAATAGGGGTGCACTTAAACGTATTTCCTTAAGTCCCAAACGCTGAAGATTAACCAGAGCACAATTGAAGCTAAGCATTATATAAAAAACCTTATATTGACTTAAAAGGCAGTGGACTTTAACACCAGAATATCTGACTTGCTAACTCTCCATGTTGGTCGTAATCCTTCTCCTTGTTGGTCGTAAATACATTGAGTAAAACACTACCTCTTTCTCCTAATTACACGAGTAAGGTTTAAATCATCTAGAAAGATAGCATTTCGTTCTGAGAAGCATTCTCTTTGGATATCTTAGATACATTTATTTTCTTTCTACAAATATACTATGTGGATCTAATATACAGTTGATGAAAGACAAAGTAGTGATAAAACGAGATAAGGCGATAAGAATGAGAGGAAGGAAATCAAGCTACTGACGCAAATTATTGATGAAAAAAGAAAACAACTATGAAATAATTACCTTAAAAGCTGAGAGTAAAGATGGATTGGAAATGGGATCGTAAACTAAAACTGAAAGTTTTTTATGAATGTAAAACGACTGTGGAAAATCTAACTCGCCAACGAAAGATGCTTTTTGAATACATTTGACTGCAGAAAAATTGAAAATGTGATTTTCTGATCAACAGCGGATTTATGTGTTTCTGTTTTCCTAGCATATGCATCATGTTCCTTAGCGCAAAATTTTTAAGGCTCTCTTAGTTTGAAGAATGTAAATGGAGCCCTTAAGTACGAAACTGCAAATTTTAATGACATATTTAATGTCGCTGTTTAATAATATATTTTAGAAAATAGTCTGAGTAGTTTTTAATTAATCATATAGGATATATACATACATACATTTATGCCTATTCTTCATTATTTAATTTCTTTAATACAGGGCGATAATATTTTGTGGCAACAATTTGAAAAGTGAAGCAACGCTTTTAGTGAATCGACGCAAAATGCCAAAATGACATTAATAGTCCTTCTGGGGAAATTGCCTCTTTGGACTAAAAAATAAAACTCTGAAAGATTTCAGATTTTACATTATTTAGATCTCTTTTTTATTTTTTTAAATTTCTTTTTTAGATTCATTTCATTTTTACATTAGCAGCATTTTTTAACGTTTTGTGTGTTACCTTTATTTATTAAATATCATGTTCTTCGCACTTAAACCATAAAATTCAATTCAAGAGCAATATCACAAAATAATTTTGAAATGAGCATATGTTCAGAATTTCCGATAGTCTTGCGCGCTGGAGATAAAAATGTTTTTGTTTTTTTTTCCGTACAGTGTTGCCCTTGCCCGCTTTGAAATCATTGAGTTTGTTAATCAAAAATTCGCTAAAGTGTTACAAAATATGAAATCGATAATAAAACAAATTCCAAATTAGGCCTTTCAGATGCCCATATTCGGTGGAGGATTACGTTATTCAAAATTTGATGGCTCTTAGTACTGTTGTTTTATCACAATGCGAGAATCACACACACACACATATATATATATATATATATATATTTGCTGATTCTCCATTATTTAATTTCTTTAAAGCAAGGCTCTAATATTCTTTCTCTAATATTCTAATATTAATTTCTTTTCTTGCAAGGCTCTAATATTTCGTGGCAACAATTTAAAAAGTGATTCGCCGTTTATAGTGAATTAAGGCAAAAAGGCAAAAAGAAATTAATAGTATTTCTAGGCAAATTGCCTCTCTGGACTGAAAAGGGGGAAGAACCAAAGCATTACTAATAGCGTTTTTTTTATGTAAAGCTTTGAACTAATTGCAGAATAAGTAATAATCGTTTAAACTTTAAATCTGAAGTTAAATTTAAAAATTCGAGTAACATATGTATTAGTTTTTCTGATCACAAAGTTTTAGAACTAAGACAATGATTTTTAATCAATTAAACAGTTGATCATCCTAGTAGCAATTAGGTATCAAACTCCATCATCCATTGTGAAAGGTCAAGGTTATAAAACAGAAATTCACGTACTGAATCTGTGTTGCAGTCATTTCACCAAGAAATAAATTAAGAAATGTGTTATTGATATGATACCTAATTTACAATTTTCAGAATTTAAAATCCTTGCATATTTGTATTGTTTTTGAAGTTTTATTATTTTTCATTTCCGTTCTAGTGTCAAGCACCTGGAAATACTTGAAGAAAAGTGCATCTATATTTGGAATTACTTTTGAAAAATTTTCCTGCTGCTATTCAAATTTGACATTTATGGTTACCAAGAATATTTTAAGCGCAATTATGATAATCATGAGAAGAAAATTATTCTGAAAACGTGACTTAAAATAAAAAGCCGATACCAACAGAACATAAAAAATAAATACACATCATGCGAATGAGCTGTAAGTTGGGAACAGGATTGAAATTGCGGGAAGTTTTCTTCTTAAAATTCTACAATCAATTTTTAATTACTCTATTGTCATTTGTAAATATTTACAATAACAATAATTTTCAGCCCAAATATATAAACATCAAAATCTAAATCTAAATTTTCAGAATTTAATAAGTTACTTTACTTTAAGTAAATTTAATGGCCAGAATAATTTGTAAATACAATTGAATTTAATAGTATTAAAAAAAAGAAAATCTAAAAGGATTCAAATTTTAATTTCGCGCCAAAAGTTTTTTTAAGGTTTTTTATGCTCTTTCATTCACTCCTGCTAACGCAACTTTTTTGTTTTTTCTTTTTAACTTTATTATGAAGCATTGTTTTCTTCGCGCTTATGGTATATAAAATTCAACAGTAAAATCACAAAAGTTTTAAAAGCAGCGGATTTTTAGAATTCTTGATAGATTATTAAGTGTTGCCATACAATTTTCTATTTATTTTTTCAGTCTTTTACCTGTCCAATCATATCAATGTTCACTCTTCTTAACAAGAGCACTTGCACACCTCTTTTTTCCGCTCCTTTTTAAATTTATTATTAAACATCGCTTTTTTAGCACTTATGCCACATAAAATTCAATAGCAAATTAAAATTTTTTTAAAAAGCAGTGTATATTTATAATTCCTAATACAGCGTTAAGTGTTACCACTAATTATTTTCAGTCTCTTTTAATTTCATCATACAACTGCTCAAGTTTCTTAGTAAGATGACTTTTTTTCAAACCTTCAAAATCAACGTCTTCAAAATCGTAGCAGATTTCGAACACTGTGATAAAACATATTGTGGTAAAAAATAAATCACTTACAAATTAATGCAATGTTAATATCGAAGACATGTGTTTTCAGACTTTAAATGCATACTCGCCTAATGCTTTTGACACAATTTTTTTGTCCTTTTAAATTTAATTAAACATCATTTCCTTCACCCTTACGCCACATAAAATTCAACGGCAAAATCACACAATATTTAAAAACAGCATAGAGGTTGCTATAGAATATTAAGTATTGCAATACATTTTTTTATATTCGCCATATTATTTCCTTAAAAGCAATATATGGCGATAACGTTTGGTGGCAACATCCTTTTACTTATGTTGTCATATATATCATATATTTTATGTTCGCTGCATTATTTCTTTAAAAACAATATGTGGTGATCACCTTTGATAATAATATCCTTTTATTTGAAAAGTGATATGGCCATAAAAGTGATAGGGACACAAATGTGATACAGATAAAAAAGTGAGGATCGAGACTAATAGCATCTCTTGTGCCAATGACTATAATATACAGAAATATTTAAAATTTAAATATTTTTTTCCAGTTAAAAGTTTTCAGTTCGACTTTTAACTCAATGTTAGTTTTACTTTTCTGTTCTTTGCTAGTTTTTCTTTGAAAATAGATTTTCTTCTGTTAAAAACTGAAATTATCATTTAAACATTTATTTAATTTTTCTCTAAAAACTAGTTAGCTATTTATTCAGAATTGCTCAGGATTGTATTGTTTAAAAAATGCAGATAACTTAAAATTGTGTCTATTTCAGTTTTTATTATAACTAACATTTTTTATTCCACTGCAACCAAAAAAATGAACTAAAACTGAAATTTTTCCAGATTCCAATAAAATATTTAAATTATGATAAGCCTTTCATTTCATATTTGAAATTCTACACAAATTCATGTGAAAACGAAACACAAAACAATGAGCTCATAGAAACAGAAGATTTTCTTTTCCTCTTTATTTATGCCGAAATAGGAAAGGAAACATTTTGGGCAATTATTGGGCCCAAAAAGTGTAGTACAGTGGCAGGACTTAAAACAGAAGGGCTAGTTCATAGTTCCCCTGAAACAGGAAGTGAGGAGCGATGACGTAGTCATGTTGACACTGACTGCAGAGATACGATTCGCATAAAGAAATGAACATTTTAAATTTGAAAAAAAAAAAAAAAACAGCCTTAAAATAACTGTGCGTGAAAAAATAGTTTCCATTTACAAAAGAAAATGTTATTACAGTAAGCATTGATAACCTTTAAAACGTTAATGACACTTATTGGATTTTAACATTTGCTTTTCGCAAAAGCAAAAAAGGGAAGTGAGTAAGGGATTTTTCATGTCATCTTCACAATCACTGCAGAGAAAATGTTCTCTGCAAATTCTTGCGTTCGTCACATTAATAGAATCCTATCTTCGACACACGTATCAATTTTTTTCGCCACAAGAAAATTGTCCTTTGTAAAAATATGAAGTGCAATATCACTATCTTTCTCATTTCTATGAATTTTACACTTTGCTATAACGCAAAAAGACGTATCACATAAACGACAGTTTACAACAGTGGTCTCAAACTTACACTGCACACGGGCCAATGCGCAATTCGAAAGTAGCTGACGGGCAGCAATTACAAAAAAAATGTAGGATTTTTTGTAACAAAAAATGTGTTAATTAATTTAAAATCTTTTTACTAGGTATTTGTAAAAGCAATAATGCAAAGAAAAAATATCAAATTTATGCTTATACTTTGCTGAAATTTAAAAATTGGTATCTGCAAGAAATTTATGTTGGTCACATTCATCAAACAGTTAAATATTAAAATTTTCAGACTGGCATTTATTCAACTAATTATAATGTATTGAACTATTAAGTAACTTGCTTTTAATTTAAACTTAAAAGAAAAATACGAAAGCTTCCCAAGAAAAACAAAATTTGAGAATAAATAATGGCAACATATTCTCTTTCACTTATTTATTAGACTTTTCTGTGACGCAAAACAGAAAAAATAATATTTGTATGTAAATTAGTGTAAATATATTTCAACTACACAACCTCATGACGTTTCGATTTTCATGAAATTTGTAATCTTGATGGGAATTACTACTGAATCTACAAGTATCATCACCAATTGTAGACATTCATCGCAGTTTAGTCCTTTTCGAATACTTATTAATTTTCAACTATGTGGGGGGGGGGAATTGTTCTTATGTAAATGTAGTCAAAAACAAAGCGATTATTCTTATTGCAAAAATTCCTAACTTAAGATATTTATCTTTTCACAAGTACTAATAAAAGTTAATCAAATTTGTATCTTACAGTCTTTGGAAAAGATTTATATCACAGTGTAAATTAATTAGCGATATTTCTAGATTTTCCGAAGAGTTACATTCGTTCTTGGTAATTAATATAATGTAAAAGTGGACTCCAAACCCTTGAATCTTAAACGTTTTCTTCAAATCCTTGTCATAATAATGCTAATTAATTTGCGGGAAATGTATTCGCAGGCAGTATAAAATTAACTCGAAGGCTGCCAGTTTGACACTGCTTTACTAGAAAACTATACATGTGATTAAAATTAATTTGGGATGTCCACACTGCTAGTTTTTAACAGGCGAAATCAGAGCAGATGCAACATAATGACGTTAGACTGCTTCTTGTTAACTCCACCTATGAGGATCGCGTCGGGGAGGAGTCACACAAAGGAATGTTCTAGCTCTTTTGTTTAACCCTGGTACAGTGGTACTTCTGAATAAGTCATTAATCTGTTGTAGCTTTTCGAATCTTTACCAAACGAACTTTCCCAAGAAATAGAAAGCTAATAATTAATCTATTCTCACCCCCCAAGAAATCCTATTGTTAATATTACACTGGTGAAATAAATTAAGAGAATTTGCATATCTTATCGAATTGCATGAAAAAAACTGAACTGAAGGAAAAACCACTGCTTCTAGATAAAAATGCAAATCTTGTACGGCAAATACATATGCGTACACGTGAGTGTAGGCGGAGCCAGAAAAAAACAGGCTTAATAACCGTGTGGAGGGTAAGACGAATTGCGTTTACTACCACACCTCGGAGAATTTTTTGGTGTTATCTTGCAGCAATCGCTTAAATTCACATCGGAACAGTATAAATGAGTAACCACCAACGTTTAGATGAAGGAAAGAGATGGCGAATTATGGGGAGGCTAGAGGCAGGCCAGTCGCAAGTCCAGATATGCAGAGAGTTTAACTTAACGCCCAGCGTTGTGCATAACCTACCGAAACAGTTCCAGGATACTGGATCCATCGAGAGAAAGCCTGGGCAAGGTCGCCCAAGAGACACGACGGCCACAGAAGATCGCTATTTGTCAGGCATAACAGAGGGGCTACAGCTTGTCAGCTCTCTCGGGACCTGTATGCAGCCACAGGAACCCGTGTAACAAGAGTGACTGTTTCTAAAACACTGAATGAGAGAGGGTTGTTTGCTAGAAGCCCGGCTGTTTGCGTCCCGCTCACGTCTACGGACAGGAGAGTCCGATTAGCATGGTGCAGGCAGCATAGTGATTGGAGTACGGAGCAATGGGTGACCGTTCTGTTCATCAACGAGTCCCGTTTTAACCTAAACACCGATTCTCGCCGTACTTTCATTTGGAGAGAGCCAGGGATCCGCTACCTACCCTCCAATGTCCGCGAAATCAACAATTATGGTGGTGGCGGTGTAATGATCTGAGCAGGAATCATGTTGGATGGCTGCACACCTCTCCACGTCTTTGACAGAGGCTCTGTGACTGGTGTGAGGTATAGGGATGAGGTCTTGGAGCCCTATTTGCGCCTTTTCCGGGGTGCACTGGGCCCCGAGTTCATCTTACAGGACGATAACGCGAGGCCACATAGAGCTCATCTGGTCGGCGAATTCCTCGAGAGTGAGGATATTCGCCGAATGGATTGCCAGCCAATTCTCCAGACCTCAACCCTATACAGCATGCTTGTGACGCTCTGAAAAGGGCAACTGAAACTCGCACACCCGCTCCGAGAACCATCCAGGAACTGATAACAGCATTGCTGAATGAGTGGGACCAGTTGCCACAGGCACTGATGAACTGCCATATTTCCAGTATGACATCACGCTGCGAGGCCTGTATGGCTGTAAGAGGGGACCATACCCCCTATTAACCCATTTCTTTTGTGTCTTCTGTCTTCAGCCGCTGTCTCAGATTTTCAGACTCCCATGAATACACGAACATGGGTGTCTATTCTAACTGTTGAATATTTAATTTGTTTGTATTATATCAACCTATGTTCACACCAAGTTTTATTAAAATCTGTCCACTAGTTCTGGAAATCGTAGATCAAATATGAAAATTCTCTTAATTTATTTCACCAGTGTATAAACTAAAATACAAATGCAACTAAAATACAAATATGTACTGCACATGAATTAAGCATTGCACATATAAAGTACATAAATGTTTTTCTGCTATCCAGACCAAACGCAATTTTTCAACATGCTGTGATGTCTCTGATTTTTGTTTGTCAAACGATTCCCCCCTTTTTACAACGTTAGCCGATTTGTTGGTTTCTTTGTTTCCACAATCATAGATACCATCGCATTCGTCCTGATATGTGATAGCCAAGTTCCAGATACGCATGCTATTTTCAGACTTTTCATTTTTTTCCCCACCTCCATGATGATACTAACGATTTTCTTCGTTGCTTGAATCTTCTCGTTAGCTTTCCTAAAACTCATTGTTTTGGAATTTACAAAAAGAATTTACGCGAAAAGACGCAAATTCGCCTAAAATTTCAGAGTTATAGCTCAGGTTATTTACTGAATAGTAGTAAAAGGCGTCATAAGCAGCCACAGGCGAGTCTCGAAAGAAGTAACAAGTGTAGCGAGCGCAATTGTGACTCGAGTCGTATTCCAAGCAAATATCATATACTAAACAAAAATCTTCGCATGCAAAGAGGCCGTATTCCACTTTGAACGTATTTCAAAACGAACGTGTACCGAGGTATCACTGTATTTTTATGCAAAAAATGTGTAATATAGGAAATAATTCATTTTATATCAGTAATATACGAATATACAATAGACTCAGAAATGTAACATAGAAAATATACAGTAATATAGGAAACAATGCAGTAATATTGATATATAGGTATACAGTATAGTACTGTATTTATATATAGATATATGTAATATAGATTGATATGACTATATTTATTCCTATATATCAATTTTATTTTATTGTATTTTACAATACAGTAATATTAATATATATATATATATAGGAATGAATATAGTAATATAGGAAATAATTAAATTTTAACGTAGTCTGGTACTTAATATGTAATTAGTCATTGGAACTTGTTGGTACTAAACCAGTCATACTTTATCTTGTTAAAGCAAAATAAGCATAATTTAGTGATTTGAAAATACTCTTAAGCTAATAAGGATTAAATTATTAGCTTTTTCCAAAGTATTAAATCAAAATAATATTACATTTCATTCATTAAAAGGAAGTTATCTTTGAAGTTTTATTAGGTTCTCGCGCATCCGTCATCAAAATGGGCAATTTACCCGCTCAAGGGAATCGGGAAACACATTTCCTTTTACGAAAAATCAAGTTAAAAATGATATTTTATTCGTTTCATAAACTGAATCTACGATTTGATTTTTGATTTCTGTAATATTGAATGAAAAATCTACAGCAGCACTGAGATTCTCACTAAATGTCTTTAAGGTAATTTAAAATATCTGATTACGTGTCTTTTATAAGTTTATTTAAAATTCGGTGATTTATTTTTTGCCACGGCATTTTTTATCATGGTGCGATGTGCGATGTTTATTTATTTTCGAAAATAATGTATTACACCATGATGCATTAGAACTGCGATGTTTTCTCCTTGCTTTCTTTTCTCGATGATGTTTTGTACGATGACAGTTTTGCCTTGCGTTGTTTTCTTCACGACGTTTTCGTTCACGATATTTTAGGCGGGCTCTATTGCTGATAGCTTTGTCGATATAAGATACAACTTTTAGCTACTTAATTCAAACTATTGCATTGCTTTTTTCATTTTATTTTTAATAGTATTAACATTATTTATTTTTAATAGCAGTATTACACTCATTTTTAATAGTAGTATTTTTAATACCGATTAACAATATTAAAAATATAATTTAATAGTATCAATAGTGTTATTTCCTATAGTATTATTAAAAATAAAGTAAATTCGTATAATTTAATCCTCTCAGCGTTACCGACGGATTTTTTCGCATCGAAAGATGGCTTTCCAAATCGTCACACACGGATTATTTTGTCAGCTCTAGATGGATCCGAAAGCGTTTCAAACGATTTTTTCTGCCTTACATTTTCGGCCTCGAAATCGTTAAGGACGGAATATTCTGTACTCTCGTTCCCCCGACCTCCTGTTGCGCTTAATTGGTAGTGGGGAAACAGCGATCGTTAGAGAAAGATGTTACAATGGGAGGGTCATAAATAAAAACATCAAACCCAGTCGTACCATCTGCTGACCTGAAGGCGATTTTCGTGCCGAAACTGGAAAATATTGGAAAGCCTTCAAAGGAAACCTTTCTGTATGCGAAAAATTTGCGAAACAAAATTTCTTCTGCAAAAGTAAATGTAATTTGCACGGAACTCATGAATAACTTTTAAAGAATTTAGCATCACCTAATTTGCAAACAATTTCTTTTTGCATAGAATAAATACTTAAACAGGTATCTTACAGTGACTGTAGAAACAGAGAAATTTGATATAATTTTTATTTTAGCTGTGCGCATTGATTAAAAATACTGTATTTTTTTAATTACTATAACAGTTCACAAAAGCAGTTACTTCAATATATATTTTGAACAATTCTTCTGAAATAAAAATGAGATTTTTGAGAGTTTAGATCGTTTAATTCCATTTTAAACTAATCTTTCATTTATATGTTTGTATCGAAATTTATTTAGTTGTGTGAAGTTTAGAAATTTTATTATTGAAATAAGAGGACAAGGTGCGTTTCCTTAAAGAAAAATTCGTTTTACTCCTCTGATTTCTCGTCTAAAACGAACTACTGAGAAATTTCCTTGGCATGATATGAAAATCATTCGCAAATAATATCGTATTTGATTAAATCGCTTTTTGGCGTTGATAATATAAAGTATTAAAAGTACGTGAAATCCTATGATGCATTTTTTACCCTATGCAAAATACTGCCGTTTTACTGAAAGCGTTACTGAATAAAATAGTCCAAATGCTATCTGATTATGAATATTTTACTGTTATGAAAATGTGTTTACTTCCAAATTTTGAAACGGTTGGGACATAAAATTCTCAGAAGGTAATTCTCAGAAGTAAATATTTATGAATAATAGTTGTTAGTAGAATAAAAATATAAATAGCTTTTTATAAAATCGTCGCAATCATTATACGAAGGTGGAAAAAATACAATGGTGATCTGGGTGATGCAAAAAATTTCGAAAAAGGAAATAAGAATTTCGGATTCTTTGTCTATATCAAAATTTGAAATGACACAATTAGATGCTCAAATAAAGACAGACAACTTTAACTTTCACGGGGGATTTTCTGAGGGAAAACACTTTTTATTTACGACTACGGTTAATTAATTAAAGCAAAGGAGGGCTGTCTCTGTATGGGAAGGGATGTCTTCTTGGAAGACTTTTTAAAAGAAATCTGGCTCATATTCACTTTACGCATGGGGAAAACTCAATTCCGGATCAAACTACTAGGGTTCAGTGACGTTATTCTCGGCCGCTAGTGGATGTTATTTACGACTAAGGACTGATGAGCTATATTAAATTAGGTACTGATTAACATTTATTTTAAAATTCATTATTTCATTGTTATGATTGGGGTTTTAGTAAAAAGGCCAATATATGTATGTATTTTTGAAATCATTTTTCACATTTTATTAACATTCTATGTGCAGTTTTTATAGTATCCTTCCTTCA
>KK120776.1:2618-67051 GCA_000611955.2 Stegodyphus mimosarum
AATAATATTGTTTAATAAAAGAGGATTTTAATCTCTTTCAAGTGCAGTTATTCTCCAGCACAGTATCTACACCAGAACACAGCTGATTTCAGCTCCCTGTTCCAGATCAGGACGTTTAGACTTTAAGGAGTTACTTCAAAATGTTTGCAAAGAACATACACAGAACACTCAGTCCTGACATAGTTTGAAAAGTAATTCAAACATTTAATGTTCCCAACGCAAAAAACGAAAACAATAGTCCTTTAGGGACAAAGCCCCTTTGGACTAAAATTCTGAAAGCTTTTAGATTTTCCATTACGCCCAAAAGGGAGTTTTTTTAATGTTTGGTGCGTTATCTTTATTTATTAAATATCATGTTCTTCACACCTAAACCATAAAATTCAGTTCAACAGAAATATCGCAAAATAATTTCATATTGAGATACCTTTAGAACTTTCAATACACAGTCTCACGCGCTGGAGGTAAAAATGTTTTTTTCTGTACAACGTTGCCATTGTTCGCTTTGAAATCCTTGAGTTGGTTAGTCAAAAATTCGTTAAAGTTTTACAAAATACGAAATCGATAATAAAACAAATTCCAAATTTCAAATTTGGGCTTCCAAATGCCCATATTTGCAGCAGGATTACGTCATTCAAAGTTCGATGGCTCTAGGTACCTTCGTTTTATCACAATGCGAGAAATATGAATACATTTATGCACATTCTTCATTATTTAATTTCTTTAAATATAATACAGAGCTACAATATTTGGTGGCAAGTTTGAAAAGTGAATCGACATTTAATGTTTCCGACGCAAAATGTCGAAACGAAAACAATAGTCCTTCAGGGACAAATCCCTTTAGTCTAAAAAAATCACATATTGAAAGGGCTCCGTGTTAAAGACATACTTTACATTGTTGCTTTCTACACGGTTCGTGGATTTGGATTGATTAACAACAACACTTGAAAAGCGTAAACAGAATTTATTAGCCAGTATTGCTCAGGAGACCTCCAAAACCATGTTTATAGTCGTCCAAAAACTACGAAAATCATGCTGAAAGAATCAGCAACACAGCCTTCAGGCTATAACGGTGAAACAGCTTCACGGCAAAGCATTACAACATATCTGCCTAATCGATTCGGTCGTACTCGGAACTCAACGTACTCCCGAGACATTACAACCATCGATGCTCTTGATAGCATCAACAATGCGCACTATCGATGCAACAAATCGCGATACACTTTATGACCAACTCGACACTAGACTGACGATACACTCGATACTAGACCACGAGACACTAGACAGCTACACCGCGTACAGGCAGGATTTATATAGCTTTCTGCCTGCCTTCGAGAACATTCTGGGCCCAAATGGTAAGAATTCGTTCATGATTTTGTCGCCAAATGTCACAAAATGAGCGATTTCGCGCCAAAAATGGCAACCCTGCCTTCCCTTTCCATTTTCTGGCAACCCTAAACCCGCTTTGCGGGGAAGTTGTCATACCGCAGCTGAGCATTTCGTAGCAATATGTTGGCTAAAAATCTACTTATTATCCTGTCAAAAGTTGACTGCTAAATTGTTAGAGATCACTTCGACAGAAGAAAGATGAAAGGTTTGCTTTAACTGCCTCCTAAGCCTCTTAAACGTATCCCATTACTGTGGTGTGATCTATTATTAAACCAGATAGTGTTTTTCTGCGAAAGAACAAAGAAATTTAGCAACACGTTAGTGTGCTTTAGACTTCTCAGGTAACGATGCTGTCAATATGGATATATGTCTCACGCCTAATTCTGAGTGGATATTCGCCTAATTCGCCTAAACCTCTTAAACATATCTTACCAATTTGTATGGCTAAACAGTAGACCTTGTAACAATAAACACGGCATGTCATATGCACAATAATAGAGCTATCGAACAAAATCCTGCTGATTATTCTATATGTTTCACCTCAATATTTTTTTAAGAAACCTAATTTTAGGTCACAAAATGAAATAACTGTGAAAGTTTTCAAATTAAGCTTTTCAAGTATATTAATGCTTGAAATAAAACTAACATCTTTGGAATATTTGAAAATTATGAATTTGTGAAACGCGCTGCTGTAGAAAAATCACGATGAGCGATCAGTAGAAGCTCAAAAATCTTCTCAGCTATTCAGCGCGCAAATGGAATCGAAAAATGGGTTTTCAGTCAGATGGGAGAAAATACTCTTTTTCCACTATGGGGAAATCATGAAGAAAAGCGAAGGACGATGCACTTCGGGTATGTTTTATGCAAAAGAAGTGACTGAGAAACACCTCTTAGTAGAACGATTTTGATCGAAAAGGCAGTTCTTAAAGGAAGTCAGCAGCAGAAAAGAAGAATTCTCGAATTTTCCAAGGGAAACGAGGCATGAATTTCACTACCTTGAGTGGTCCCGGCAAGAAATTGTCAGATTGGATGAAAATGCAACACGGAAACGTTCCTAAACACATTTCAGTGATGCGAAAATCTTAGTCCTGATTTTAAGTCTGGAAATAACATCAACTATGATTTCAAAATAAATAAACAAAACATCATTATGATTCTTTGAGCAAATATTGCAGGGGGGGCACATTTATTCATATTACCGGAAGACGAAAAAAAAAGGATAAAAATTAAAAACGTGTAATTTTTAGTAGTGTCCCTATTTACAAGAAATTTAAGAGTTACTTGATTATGTGGAAGACTGAGGGTACCACCGTACTGAGTGGCGGCAGGTAGCGCATTTGATTCCGTATAATGATTGGTACATTCGTGAGTTTGCGTTATATTTACTGCATTATTGAACTCAAAACACATTTATTACAATTACGAGAAGCCATTTACAAATATATCTAATTCATGAATAGTATAGAGCAGTCATTGAAGTGAATTATAGTCTTGGTGACGTGAGAAGACTACCAGGGAGGGTCTCTCTGGTTCAGAGTTCAAGAGCATTTTAGGTCGCTCTAGTCGAGAGTTCAGGAGCCTTTCGGCGTACTGTGCCGATGGAAAAAAACTTCAAACTGAATTAGCCCCGGCTGCTTAATTTTTCATTTCTATTTTACATCCTCTGATTCGTTATGTCTGGAACGATATCAGAAGAAAAACAAAATCATTGGTTCGTCAGCCCTTCTGAAATCGAGAGGCGTTGACGACAGACACGGTGCAGAACGCTAAATTCTCCTGAAACTGGTCGTGAAGTTATGTTTCTTGCACTGTAAACTGGAACAATGCATTGCGTCTGAGACGTTAGACCACGTCGCCTGGCACGTCATAAAAGCAGTGACTTGCGGAAACGACATACACAAGTTTCTCATTTCAGTGTGGCCGCAGTTACTTTCATATAAATTTGTTTCAAACTAAAAGAATAGCTCGCTTCCAGGCTAGTAGGTCTGCAGAACATCGATACAAGCTTTTGGATGCAGCAGAAGTCTACAGAGAGATTACGGAAGAACGTCAATCGTTAACGTATGCATGCAGAACTTTCCATAACGACTCAGTATTATTAAATATCCGTTAATCCAGATCACCAGGCTATTTATTTCAATATGTGAACATGAACAGCTTTAGAGATAAACATATCAATATATGGGAATTTGTATTAAGATATATGAGCAATTAGCTATGTTTAATTATTAGCGGTTTCACTGAGAGGACTGAAAAGGGGTTATACCGAATTAAGTTGGAAGATTGGAAATGTACGCCAGGTCATACCGAATCTTAACATAGTGAAACATTAGCTCATTCGCGTCCAGTTTTATTTCTCACAGCCATCACCTACATACAAACTTATAATAAATGCTACTCAAATAACTAAAGACATTGAACGTAGTTAGTCTTTGTGAATCTTATATTTGCAGACTACAGTTTTCAAGATTCTCGAATTTTTTCGCTCGACCCCGGCTTAATGACCATAACTGCATTGACAGGTAACTACGTCAGTCGTACAGTATCTGACATACACATTTTTTCATTCCAATACTCCTACTTCTCCGTTTTAAATTTCTTTCCACTCTTTTTATTTCTTTGTACGAAGTAAAGGAAGTATTGTAATCGCGAAGAATTTCGAGTATCATATTTCAACGAAAATATCCATTTTGACCTCTTCCGAATCCATTTGAACAATTTTCGTGCATGATAACTGTACGTACAAACAGAATAAAGACTCTTTTTCTTCGAAAACGGATTTAAAATGGATTCAGAAGACATTTTTTTTTCGTGACATGTAGTTGTGCATCTCCCTTTTTGGTTACATCGGCTGCACCAAACGTATATATATATGCACATATATATATCCACTCTGTCATCTGCCTCGATGAGCTCAATTGTTTTATTCTTATATGTTGGTAAAGCATGCCTTTTTTGCTTTGAACGTGTTGAATTGTGTTGTTTTTATGTTCCGTTTAAGGTTTCTATGCCTTTAATGTGCGTGCAATAGTTGTAATCAAGAACTTAAAAGTTGTTTAAGTGGACTAAGCCTATTCAGTTTTGTGCACTTCTTTTTGCCCGCTTGCCTAATTGCTTACGTTGGCGTAGAAACCGTAATTTGATTAAAAAATAAATTTTTAACTGTATTGGCTGCTTTATTTTAGTTTTGTATTTCGCAATTTTTAATGAAGATGCTTAGAAATTTAGCGAACTTTTGCCTTGTCGCGAAGAGATAATTGAATGAATTTAATGAGAAATGGATCTCCAATGAAATTCGGCGAAGTAGGTTAACACAAAATGCAGCGAACAAATGTGCATAATTTAATAGGCCATATCTCACACCAGGATTTTTAAATTTCTCGTACGATAAAAGGAAGTAAAGGGAGTATTGTAATCGCGAAAAATTTCGAGTAACGTATTTCAGCGAAAATATCCATTTTGACCGCTCTCGAATCCATTTCAACGATTGTTTTTGCTTGACATCTGTACATATGGACAGAATAAAGGACTTCTTTTTCCAAAATGGATTGTAAAATAGATTTAAGATGGATTCATAAGAGATTGTTTTCGTGATGTCTGTACGTATTTACGTATGTATATATCTCGCATAACTCAAAAATAAGTAGTCGTAGAACGTTTAAATTTTGTATATGGGACAGCTATGACCTCTAGTTGTGTACCCCTATTTTTGGTTGCAATCGGCCGCAGCAAACATATATATCTATATATAAATCCTCTTATATATTCCTCCAATACCTTTTTCCTTAGATGAGGGGGATAATCTTAATTTTTACTTCTTTTGAACTTAATCATTCTCTCTTTATATGTATATATATTCCCAATCTGCTACCCGGCCTGTTGAGCTCAGTTTTTGTTTCTTATATGTTGGTAAATTGTACACTTTTTTATCGTTATACTTGTGCCTCTTCGCTTTTTTGTATTCAAAGCGTTCTTACTTAACGTAATAATGGCTGTAGACAGTAAGACCTGAGAAGCTCTTACATTTCAAAATGAGTCGTGTATTAGCAGAAGTTAGAAAATGAAAGGTGTTAATGTATAGCGAATCGTTGAAACAATGCATTATGCTATTGGCTTCTGTAGATCATGCTAAAAAAGTCAGAACCCATTATTTCATATATATAAGACATTATACTCCAATATATACTGCATTATTTTTAATAGTATATTACAGAACATACACTGGTGTGCAAAAATTAAGGACGAGACGGTTTTTTCAATATAACTTTATACAAAAGCTTTCCAAATCAACACATTTAATACCGTAAGATCCCCAATACGTAAGGACATGAGTAATGTAAGCAACACTTACTAAAAGAGAAATCAGAGGGATAAAAAGAAGCTTTATTGAAAACGTAGCATGGAGCGCAATGCGACTGAAGGCCGAAACATCCCTGTGATGGGTGTCCAGCAAGAAACATCCGGTCTTTAATAGGGGATATGATCTCCCCTGACTGCTAGGCAGGTTTCACATCATTTGTGCATGCTGGATATGTGGTTGTTAATGAGCTGTTGAGACACTGCTGCTCGTTCCTCTTGTAGCACCAATCGCAGTTTCGGAATCGTTACTGGCGATAAGTTACGTGCTGCCACGGGTCTCCCTAGTAAGTTCCGTACATGCTTGACGGGATTTAGATGCAGAGACCTTGCCGACCAATCCATGTGTTCAATATCTTCACTCTCCAACAGCTCTTCGACAGTAACTGTGCGATGAGGTGGAGCGTTGTGGTTCATGAAGAGGAAATGAGGACCCATAGCCCTTGTGAAAAGACGCATCTAAGGAAGAAGAACCTCGTTACAATAGCAGTCCCAGGTGACGAACCTCCTTGGGAGATATGAAGGTCGGTCCGGCTACCAAGCATTATGTCTGCTCGAACGAGAACTCCGCGACCTCCAAAACAGTCCCTTTTGATGATGTTGAAGGGGTTATTGCGTGTTCCCCGCTCTGTCCAGGTGTGTATGTGTCTAGAATCGCAACTCAGACTAAATCTGCTCTCATCTGTAAAGAGTACTCGCCCCCATTCATTGTCTCTCCAATTCCGGTGTTCCCGGCACCACAGAGAACGCCTTCTCCGATGGGCAGGCGTTAGAGGTACACACCGTACAGGGCGTCGTGCAAACAGACCACCACCGTGCAGTCTTCTGGCCACGGTAAAACGCGATATCGGTCGTCAAGTCGCCTGTGTCGTGTGTCTAGCGATTTCACCCGCTGTCTGCCGCCTGTTTCCTCTGACCTGTAAGGCAATATACCGGTCATCTGCGGGTGGGGTTCCTCGTGGACGACCACTACTAAACTCCCGGATAGCTATTCCTGTAGTTTGAAATTGTCTCCAAAGTCGTGAAACGATGCTGTGAGCAATTCCGAACTCTGCAGCCACACTTGTCACACTGCGGCCTTCCTCCAACTTCCCAATGATTCGACCTCGGGTAAAAGCATCCAGATGTCGTCTAACAGATTGATTATTCGCCATTTCTCGCTGAGGCAGCAACTCGGTGTGATTTTAACTGCTATACGGCGTGCAATCTCTTTGCCAGAAATACTGATCTTACACCGACAACATGCTTTATACTACTCAGACACTCCCCCATTACGTCTACCTGCATATCTGCGCATGTGCTACTGTACATCCCCTTACTTAATCTCCTGATTGGTCTTTCTGTCTGCTCTGCCTCTTCGTTCAGCTGATATGCTAATTTTCCGACTTCGTCCTTAATTTTTGCACACCAGTGTACAGCACATTATTAATTTAATGTGCATAATACTATATAAATTAAACATAACGGAAATTATGTTTATAATACCCATAATCTGCTTTATACAACATCAGCTATTCTTGTACATGCAAAACGTTTTAAAAGACAAAACCGCGGATGCCGCGGCACTATTACGTTAAATATGCCTAATATGAAAGTAAGAAACATATAAAAATAATTTTTTATTTAATACATTTCTTAGCTAGATACGATAAGAGTGCTTCGGCTTTTAATAATTTCAGTTAAAAAGTAAACAGAAAATGATACAAAAATATTTTAAATGCTTTAAGAAAATTTTGGGAATGCGTTTTGATGTTCCTGGAAGCATTTTATTTGTCAAAAGTTTCCTCACAGACTCTTCCTCTTCGAAGAATACTAAAGCATTCCCATACATGCCTACATCATTTCACAGCACCATAACGTTCTATTGGCATTCTCATAAAAGCTATTTCTAATCTCTGCGGATTTGTCTCCATAAAAACTTTATTGCATTATGTGCTTCATGTGATTTATAGCTTGTTTATAACCTGCTTAGGACAAGCCTTAGGTAATCATTAATATAACATTTATTATTTGATGCAGTATTTTTAAATTTAATTTCGTGCGAATCTATTTTTGATGAAAGCTACAGTAAGAAAATAATACAAACAGAAAAAAATCAGTTCAAATGAAAAATTTGAATTAATTTCATTAGTGTATTTCTTATTATCAGCCCTATTATCTGATATCGAAGCTTAATTATTTCCGTTGCACAGTTTCACAGCTAGATTATAAATATATTGCTCTGCATCTGAATATTTTGTCTATCTATATCTAATTATCTATCTAAATTCCAAAGTTTTTCAAAATGTGATTGGTTCATAAACTGATATAATAAATCCTTGCCTTACTGTGAGAATAATAAATAAAATATTCACATTTATATCCGCCGAAGTTACATATACAAACTCTGAATTCATTTCAAAGACAACGGTTATACTTCCTAGCAGTAAAAGCTAATTAAGTGTTATAGGCGCAAGTTAAGCCTTAAAAGCTCAAGGTGATTTTCTAAGACCAAAAAATCGATTTAAGGTTTATTGAAGAAGCCTCCCTCCTTTAAACGGTCCTCAGCATTTCATACCAAAATGGTATGAAACTAAATTGCCGCACTTGTTTATGCTTTGGAGTCAGAAGCCTGGGGACCACTTTGGCACGAGGGTTTTTCATGTTGAGATCCTCATACAAAACTTGTCATACAACGTCTTTGTTAATGTTTGATTTAATTACTGTTTGTACATTGAGCGGCGATCTTTTCATACCAGCTGATTATTTGTTTTTACACTTTTTTATTTCTTGGAATTTCAGTTCAACATGTTAATAATTTTCCACGTTCTCACGTTTTATTCTTTCTGTCATAAAACTGAGACATACAACTTCAACATAAGCTTCTTTAACCATTTAAAAAGTTTCCATTCGTAGTTTATTGAATTTAATTATTATTTCACTCGGCTTATGATTATTTCAGAAGACATTTGCCCTGCATGTGAATATTCATGCCAAGTATTAAAAATTAGTTCTCATTGTAATTTTTAAGAGACCGAAATAGCGGCTCGTTAGTTAACAGACAGACCTAGTTAAAATTAAGCAGGAAATCTAACTAGAATGCAAAATTTTACAACTTCTGTAAATTATTCATAAGCAACATGACATGTTATTCGTGTCAACTTTCACATAAATTTTAAATGGAAAACAATTTCTTCCCAGTTTTATTTGATAATAGACTACTGCATCGCTTAGAACCCCATTTTAACCAGGTTTTCGAATACGGGACAAAACAATTACAATTTCTTCTGCAGTTTGCCTACATTAAATTATTAATTTACATAATTTTTTACATATTTTAATTCTGTTCAGAAATCATTTCAGAGACAAATGGATAATGGAAAGTGGGGAATAAAAGTGTTTAAAATTCTGTAGCTCTTACAGAATTCCTTATCATGGAGGCAGTGAATATAAATGCATTTAATAATTTAAAAATGTAATCAAATTCTTAAAAAAAAGCTGCAGGCAACATACTGTACGTTGATTTTCATTCTGATTGCATTATCATATGCTGCAAATTTCCTGCTGTAAAATTGTTTAAACGACCTCTGATAATGTTTTATCTGAATATTCACCATTCATTGCAACGCACTTTTGTAAAGTTTTCATCTATTTTTTGTATCTAATGTGGCGAGAATTTTATTATAATCCAAGATTCGTATAATTCAAAGCAAATGGTTCGAATCAAAAATAAATTATATCTGTCAGCCTAATTATAAACGTACCGATTTCATTTAACCATAATTAAATTGTAAATCACAAGTAATTTGATTGGATACAAAAATATATAAGTAAAACCTGTGTGGTTATTTTGTTTCAATGAAAGATATTATTTACAATTAACCTAATACGTAACAGTGTAAGTACCATATAGAACTAAAGATTTAAGCTTTAATTAATATCATTGAACAAATTTCTATTGCGCAAGCATGGCATATTGAAAAACTTAATTAGATATATCCCTTTATTACATATTAAATATCCTTAAATATACGACATATTAAATATATTTAATTACATAATTAAATATTTATATATAATAAAATATATTTATATAATTAAATATAAAATTAAATAATGCTTATACCTTATCATGTATGCTAATTAATCATAAAATATAGCTGCCATTTGAGAATATGCGAAGTAAAATTATTCAGAGATAAAAAATTCAGAATTTCAGTATGTTTCATTAAATTGTATAACGCCTGACATAAACAGAATAATTGTTTTCTTAAATGAACTGCTTTTTATTTATTACTTTTGCAAGTAAAAAGTATGTGAGTTAAATAAGTGAGTTTTAAGCTGCAATAAATACGTTTAATCGCCTTGTAAGGAACCAACCAATATGCCTTACGTCATTGTATAGTTTCATGGTCATCAGCTGCAATTACAATTGGCAGGTCTTTAGTTTCTCTTTTCGGTGTGGGCCTAGTTAAGATTCGGAGTGTCATCTCAAAAAAGATATTGCGCCTGGTAACCCGGCATATTTTATCCGCATTACTTTACCAAAGCGGATTTATTCGATTTGGTCCCTTTGGAATTTTCTTCGCTTTAGGTTAAGAGGAGATAAATTCGCGCTTTTGGGTAAAGGGAAATGTAAAGAATTAAAGATACTTTTCACGTATGATCCCTACAGTGCAGTGGTCAGGAAAACCAGCTAGCAGAACCTCAGACTTGATTCTAGGTAAGAGTACGACTGATTTTCTTTAAAATTTCCATTTATTTTTTCCAAAATTTCCATTTCCATGTTTCCAAAAACCTAATCATTCAACAATTTCAACTTTTGCTGGAGACGATATTACTCTAAAACGTACAGAAAAGGATTAAAATTTTACTTTAATTTCTGCAATTTCACTATAACTTGAGCAAAATTCCCTCCTGCGGTAACCATTGATTTGACTCGACAGCCTAAAGCAAACTCATAAAGATTTAACCTAATTAACCCAATACCTTACAAGTTGATTTATAATACCATTTCTATTTTTTGTCAGCTCTCACTAGTAAGTAAATGAGATAGTGTAGATAAGAACAGAGTTATTGAAAGTTAGAGAAAGCTTTGGCAACGACGCTGACAGTTGTGATACTTCCTCGCCTAACATTGCGATTTACTTGGTCTAGTGTTAGCTTTTCTGCTAGCCGATTTGCTCTGCATTTAGCTAGAAATGAGCCAACGCTTGTCAGGATGTTAGTGTTGTGAATTCTAGCGTTTAATTACTTTGAAGTTTAAATTCACTTTATATGCTTCTGAAATCCAGCAAGCTGTCGAAGATTTATTTGTAAGCTTAAATCGTGTATTATTAAGTTTGAAGTTTAAGTAAAAACGTTTGTTTAAATCTTCTTCTCAGTTTGCTGTTATTTATGTAGAAGGAACGATAAATCATCTGACAGTCTTAATAAGGACTAAAGTTCTAAGTTAACCCAAAACTGAAACCCTATAAAGCCAGTGACGCAAGTTAAAATTAGTAACGCAAATGAAATGAATTTTGATATTATTATTTGTAAAATAAGAGACGCAAATGAAATGTTATTTTTCTTTCATATATTATTAAAATGAATTTTACTTTTACTTGTAAAATAATCTTTCACTGCGATACACATTAAAAATCATTCTTTGAATGCATTAAATGTTTGAATGAAGAGAATAATTTTCAGTGAAATATGAACCTGCTGATACACACCAGCAGCTAGTAATACTTAAAGATAATATACTTTCATGAACTACTTTCCGAGCGTTTTCACAAAGCAACATGTAAGATTTATTTCGCATAAACCTTTAAAGTTTAGTTTTGCTCTACACTTTTCTCCCTTTTCCTGCGTTTAAAACTCGCCTTATGGGAAGAGGAAAAGATTAAACTTGATATGAATTAAAACTTGAGAGAAATAAAGTAGAGATGTTATCGGTTTTAAGTAACAGGAAGGAGTAGAAAATGTTAAGAGCTGATTTAGTACTGAGTCTGCTACTCCTACCTACATTTGTTTACTAATCGGCGTGAAAACTATTTTATGCTGTTACCGTTTCAAATTAAGGCAGATCCCCTGACAACCATTTATATGATTTCTGAAAGCTGTCAGTGTCAAAAGTACAAGCCGTAATTTATTTAATAGTTTAGGATCAGAATAAAGTTCAGAAATTGTCTTGAATGCAGCGAAAGATAATCGTTCTCTTATGTTAGTAAGCGAAAGCAATTCTCTAAAGCTCTGATTTGCGCTTGCTTGTAAATTCTGAAACTGAGATATATTCTAGGGCAGGAATTAGATTTCGGGTTAGTTATGAGTTAGTTTTGAAAGGGTGGTGACTAAGTTATTTAACAGTTTTAGATTACAGAGGAAACATTGGGTAACTGATGTTACAGTAGACAGAGTTACGTGTTCTGTCTTAGTTAAATAAAAGAAATTCTGCTTAAACTAAAGTAACCATTGCCAATTCTGCCTCCAGATTTTGTTTTAAATTTCTTGGGAAATTATTGCTTTATTTATACAGGCAACCTTGTATTATCCAGAGGCTGATTAACGGGGATCAAGGATAATGATTTGTTTGTTGAGGAATGATGGATAAATTATTGTCCTAAACAATCAGTGTAAAATAAAACGGTTTACGGGACACATGAAAAGAGGACTAAAACTGCAGGCGATAATAACATTGATAGCAGATGATGTCCTAATATTTTAGAACGATTTTAATCCACAACAAAATGCAATTTAAATGTATAATCATTGCAAGACAAAACTTTCTAAGCAGCGTTTCTGTTCCAGTTTGAACTAAATTACATTATTTAAACTGTCTTAAAAATATTGTTCTTTAATATCCTTTATAACTTAATTTTTAATGATGTTTAGAATAGTTTACAAGAGTTTTTACTTCCTTGTGCGAAGTAAAGATAGTATTGTCGCAAAGCATTTCAGGTGTCATACTGCAACAGAAATATCCGCTATGACCGTTCCTGAATCCATCTGGACGATGGTTCTGCGTGACGATCTTATATACGGATAGAATAAAGGACTTTTGTTTTTGAGAGATTTGTTTGTGAGCTTGTGCGTTACGCACATTTATTACGGATTAGCGTTTGTACGAGTATTTGCCAGCGTATAATATTGTCTACTTAAAATGTATAGGTGAGAACAAAGTTATAAGTACACTGTGCTAAAAAAGGACAGTTCTATACCTTCCGTTCTTCTGGCCCGATTCACAAAATTCATCTTGCATTTTTCATGTCTCGAAAGCGCGACTTAGAATATGTAGTAGATCTATACATAGCTTTGCTTTAATATAGGTATTTCGACACAAAATCGGACTTTTTCTGAAATGGCATGCTAGGTTTTTCAATACTTCGATCCTAAGTCTAAATTATGCCAAACTGCCACGTTTTGTAAAAATCGCACGAGTAGTTTTTAAAAAATTAGCTCTCAAAATTTAGCTCCACAGTGTTAAATGAATTTGGTATACATTTGTTGTATCTCCTTTTTTATTAAACTTACTTGACTCTTCCTTTCACATTTCGAAATTTAGGTTCATTCCAAATACAATTAGCTAAATTTTATAATTTATTTTTTAAATTTGTATTTTTAAATAATTTTTATAAATATTTCGAAAAACCCTTTGTATTATAATCTATAAAATTTTTACCATCATCTTAAAGTAGATGTATTTCTAAGTATACATGCAAAAAATTAGAGCTTTTTATTCAAAATTCCTTTTTATTCAAAATTCCCTACGATATACTAGAATTTACATATTGGCGCGTTTTGAAATTTGGCATATTTGTTACAAGTGATAATAACGCCAAATATGGCTTACGCACTTTGTTAAAATTATTTGAAAGTATGAAAAATTGCTCTTTTTCCGCTCATCTGCCATAAAGAAAAGGAAAGGAAAGTAGGTTGCTATAAATTAAGAAGTTCGCCAAGTGAATTATTCTTGGCGCAAACTGAAAAAAATGCGCCAGGATAAATGTTTGAATTTCTCCGTAAATTTCGCACTAAATTTTATAAAATTTATGGTTTAGGCATACTTTGAGTAGTAGAATCGAAATATGAAAGACAAAATTGGCATGTCATTTTAGGAAAAAGTCCGATTTTGTGTCAAAATATGTGTGCTAGAACAATGGTATATATAAATCTAATATATATATCCTACGTTCTGCTTTCAAGACATGAAAAATTCAGTTTAAATTTTGTTAATCGGCCCAGTACAACGGGAAATATAAAACAGTCCTTTTTTTTTCGCAGTGTACCTATTTTAAATTATCACACTTTCTTTCAACAAAGCGTTTTGAAAGAAGAGTTACAAAACGTAAATAATCGATGTTAAAGAAGAAAGTTATTAATAAATGATTGAAATTGACCCAATTTTTTATCAATACAAATTATTCATCTACATCTACCTCTACCACTTCGACGGTTAATTTTACACTGGTGTCCAAAACTTAAGGAACAGGTGTTCGTTTTTTCATAACTCTACAAGACATCATCTGAGAGACATGAAATTCAGAAATGAGAGAGAACAGTTTGTATTTAAACGATGACGAAAGCATAAAAATGAATAAACTGCATACAGTATATAATCAAACAAAAAAAAGGCTTTATTGAACTCATAGTATCCATACACATGATTGTCTGTACAAGAGGAAGAACAAGAAGCAGACGTTCCTTATGCCCTCCTTTTACTGCAATGGTTGCTTCGTACCGTCTCTTCATGCTCAGCACAAAACTGTCCAATAGATCTTGAGGTAAGAATGCCCATTCTCAATCAACATCTGTTTCAGTTGTTGGTTGGTTGTAATCGTACCGAAAGGCGTCACACCAAAGTATCCCACACATGTTCTATGGGATTTAAATCAGTGGAGTATGCTGGCCAATCCATCCGAGGGATATCTTCACTTTTCAGTGGCTTCTTAAGAGCAGGAGTCCGGTGTGGCCGTAAATTGTCATCCATAAAAACAAAGTCTGCTCCAGTGGCACTTCGAAACAGACGCACATGGGGAAGGATCACCTCCTGACAATAGCGATCTCCGTCGAAAACATAGAGCTCTGTCCGCCTGTTCAGCACAATGACTCTCCAGACGAGAATTCTATGATCACCGTAACGGTCTCTTTTCGTGATGTTACTGAGATGAAACCGTGTTCTGACCCTCTTCAGATCAACTTGCATTGAAAATTGCTTGTGGCACTAAAACGGCTGTCATCCCTAAAGAGGACAAAACTACATTGACGAGATGTCCAGTTTTTTGTGTTCCTTGCACCACTCTAAAAGGTGGCGCCGGTGGCCAACTTTCAAAGAGATGGATTGTTTAGGACGGCGGGTGAATAGGCCACCTTTGTGAAGACGGCTGAACACAGTGAACCGCGACACTTGTCGCCCTGCTGCTGTACACAGTTGCTGAGCTATGGCGCTTGCTGACTGGTTTCGGGCTCTTTTCGTCTGCAGGACGATATGTTGATCAACCACTGCAGTTGGTTTCTTGTGTTGGCCACCACCAACCTATGGTTTGGAAGGCGAAACGACACTTTGGTTGATTCCGAACTCTTCAGCTACACTGGTCCCACTACGCCCTTCCTCCAGCTTTCCGATCAGTGTTCCAAGCGTGATGTCCTCCAGGTGATTTCTTCTAGCCCAATTTCACGAAAGAACGCACTTGCAGCGAATGTCGTTAATAGCGTTTCCGTTCTTCCTTTTATTGCAGTCTTGAGATCAGCGCGTCAACCGCACGCATTTTGCGTACGCTCACGTCGCCTGTGACGTTTTGTTCCTGATATTTGCATACGCGGTGACCTTTCTACTGAAATGAGTGTTCATTGTACTGATCACAAAACTCCCTATTCTGCAGTTTCATGGCTATCTGATTAAAATTTACATTGTGCTTAAATTTTGCACACCAGTGTATTATTAAGTACTTAAGTGTTTAAGAAGAAACAAACAGCAAAGAAAGAAGAACAAGATCTACTAAAATAAGTAGAATAACTGATAAGGTTTTGACATTTAAAATATTTTTTTCTAAAAGTATAGATCTAGGGCTGTTGCCTTCATATATCGACACGAATTTACTGTCGTACTGGGTTGAAGGGTCCGTCAGTTATTTCCACCAAACACAATGATTTTGAAATATAAGCGCGCATATGCAATGAACGGAAAGATAAAACAAGATACTTTTCAGCGATGATGTTTAAGAAAAAGTTACGTAATGGTGAAGTTGTAGACCACAAATGGCTAATATATTCCCTGTCAGAAGGAAAAGTATACTGTTTCGTATGCAAATTGTTTTCATCCGTCAGTTCTACATTACTCAACTAGTTTTCAACTTTTCAACTTCCAGTCATTGAATCTGCTAGTGCTGAACTCAAGCACTAGATGATTCAATGACTGGAAGGATTAAAATACGGCTACTTCACAACATGAAAACTCACCCGAACACAGAAAGTATGTGATGAGCTACCGCAGTCATTTATAGTTATCTACTCGTGTAAATTGCTAATTTATCATACACTTCAATGATGAACGTCATTACTGGAAAGAAATGGTCAAGACAAAAGTGGCTGTTATGAAGTTCTTAGCATCAAAGGATTGCTTTCAGAGGGTAAAATGAAACTATTGGTTCAGTAAAAAATGGAAATTTGGATTTTTTAAGTAAGTTTGATCCATTTTTGATGAACACATAAAAAAAGTACGGCAATTCTGGAAACTTTAATTCCTCTTACCTATCTGCTACAATTTGTGAAGAATTCACAGAAGTCATGGCGTCAAAAGGCCTGGCAACTAACTATTATCGCTGCGATGCAGAATGCTAAGCATTACTCTGTTTCTGTTGATTTTATTCCAGACGTTAAGCATGCCAACCAACTAATATTCTCGTATATATACTCAACTAATTCTAAATAACCAACCAACTAATAAAACTCGAAAAACAAGATGAATGAATTAAAAACTATTTTTTTAACTATCTTTTGGAATGATATTTTGACTCGTATTGACAAAGTGAATTTATTCGTCCATAGTGAAAATATGGATTTGTCTACAACAGTGAATTTGTTTTAATGACATATATAAAAAACAAAAGAAATTCTTTGATTTTTATGTGTCAAAAGCCAAGGAAATATCCGTTAAAAAAGAGTATAAAAGTGATCACAAGCATATAAGACAACGTAGTACTAAGGTACATTACGGGAAAAAAAAATGGGACAGTCCTATATCTCCCGTTCTACTGGGCTGATTGACGAAATTCAAACTGCGTTTTTCATGTCTCGAAAGCGCGACTTATGATATCGGATTTTTTCTGAAATCACGTGCCAATTGTTTTAGATATTTCGATTCTACGACTCAAATTATGCCAAAGTGCCAAGTTTTGTAAAAATTGCTAGAGTAGTTTTTAAAAAATTAGCTCTCAAAATTTTAGCGCCTCCATGTTAATTGAATTTGATATATATTTATTAATCTTTCTTTTTTAATACTCTTATTCGATTCTTCATTCCGCATTTGAAAATTTAGGTTTATTCCAAATAAATTTCGTCCATTTTTTATGATTTACTTTTAAAATTTGTAGTTTTAAATAAATTTTATATATTTGTCGAAAAACATTTTGAATTATAATATAGAAAAATTTTCCCATCATCTTAAAGTAGATGTGTTTCTGAGAACCTACAAAATAAATCTACAAAAAATTAGAGTGTTTTATTCAAAATTTGCTAAACTATACGTGAATTTACATATTACAGCGTTTTGAAATTTTGCATATTATAAGCGACAATAACGCCAGATGTTGTTTACGTACATTGTTAAAATTATTTGAAAGTACGAACGATGACTTTTTTCCGCTCATGCACAAGTAAAAAAAGGAAAGGAAAATTGTTGCTATAAATTAAGAAGTGCAAACTGAAAAAGATGAGCCAAGATAAATGGAAAAAAGGTGGTATGTTATTTGAGAAGGAGGCCGATTTTGCATATGTTAGAAAAATGCCTATATATAATCTAATATATATCCTAAGTCGCGCTTTCGAGACATGGAAAACTGAAGTTAAATTTCGACGATCGATCCAGTAGAACGTGAGACATAGAACTGTCCCATTTATATGCGCTAGGTGTACGTTGTTAATAGTAATTTTGTATTAATTATAGCCATGCGCTATTTGTTTTCCTATGCTATCTTATCTGCCGTCAAATTACTATGATTTGAGTTTAGAGTGGATGCCGTGCTCTGTGTTATCACAGTTAATCGGGAGTTGACTGTTTAACAGATCAAGACTTGCTAGCCTTTCGTTAAAATTGAAATGCAGAAAAATGATTTCAGAAAATTTTATGAAAAATTTCTGAGCAGCATTAACCAGTCTATTTTTGAATTACAAACGAAAAGATTATATTTAAATTTAGCGTTGTTTAATTCACCAAAATTCCATTTGGAATTAGAGATTTCCGCTAATCATTAATACCTATAACAACGATTCTGTTATACCTTAATAATTAATATTTTTCGTTATGATGTTATCAGATAATTAATTTCCCTTTTGAAGCTTAAAATTACTTATTGCGACAACCATCTACTAAGTTTCTCAGCAAATTTTCTTCACGCAAATACCTTACTTATGATGGAAGCTCCTACCAGAAACAGAGTCATTAACATCTTTAAAGAATTCTTGTTTACAGCACTTTATTTCGATGCATTTTTTCAGAAGCTGCAATAAATTTGATGGATTAGCTCGGAAGCAAGAGCCTTCGTTTATTTCATTTATTTCTAATTCTTTATAAGTAAAATTGCATAATAAATCTCTTATGATGAAATGTTTGTCACCGACAATTGCATCATTTTGTCCGTAGATCAAGAAAATGCCTATATATTTGTATCATCCATTATTAATTATCCATTATTATGAAGACATACAATTCATTCTTTATCCTCCTTCTAGACAGATATATAATTAATCTTATCGTTCTGTCAATGTTTGCTGTGAAGCCTTATTGGCGACAGCGTGGAAATTTATGTCACTCATGTTCACAGACTTTACACGGCACGCATACCATATTATTATTTCTTAAATTATTAAACGAAGCCTGATGTGAAAGATAAAAGTTAACATTTTAACAGTTGTTGTTGCGATTAATTATTTTGTCTTTATTTTAATTACTTTATCATTAACGTGATCAAACCGACTATTTGATGTAAAAATGACAAAAAAAATCTGTAATTATTTAATTTTTTATAAACATTCGCTGTGATTATTTAATTTTGTAATAAACATTCGCTGTGATTATTTAAATCTGCAATTATTTAATTTTTATAAACATTTTATATATATTTACAAACTGTACAAATTTATCGTATTCTAAAAAGAATTATCCTTCTTAAAATTAAATCATTTTTCCTAAAGCTCTTCTTTAAGTTTACCATATTAACTCATATAATTATTTGACTGTTTAACTATAACTGTGCCTCTATTTTTGCGCTACTGAACAAGTGCTGTAACTGAGAGTGCACTGAGAGAAAGACACTAGTGTTTGCCAGATGTCTGAAGGAAAACGATTGGTGTTGCCACACTCACCAGGCGCGCATAACGGAGCCTTTTCTCTGTTTACCGTTCTGTGCCTTCTTTTGAGTCGAATAAACGTCTGTTATTATGAAGGGGCGTTTGCTGTTGTGGAGGATGCTGTTATTATTCCCACGTTCATTTTAATGCATGCTGCTGCATTTCCTTCTGAAATTGTGGCAGGGCCTTGCGATTCTGAATTCATGAAGTGCCTACGTACCTTATCTTCGACAGTATTCTTTTTAGGGAACTTTTCGCTAGGCGGTGTTCGTACTGAAGGCAACTGGACAACAGTAAATATGTCGATTGCCATTTGCATGATCTGTAGAACCTACAACATCTAATGAAATGTTGAGCATGTTTTGGTAAGTTCACGTGACCAGAAATCTTCATCATCAGAGGAAAACCACCTCATTTCGTCCATTATAACTTCCCTTCTTGACGGGTTTTAAGCAAGAGCTCATATTAATAGAATGGAATTAAAAATAAAATGAATGTGTTCAACAAGTTCGTTTGTGTGCGTCATCTCTTCCCAGTATGGCCGAGGGCAATGACCATTAGCATACCTAGGATAAGCGACAATACCAATCATCATTATTACATCCCTACTCTCTCCCTAGTGCATAAGCACAGATATTACGCTATGAAATTTAAATTATGAGTGGTGTATGAATCATTCTGCATTCAATTTTAGTTATGAAATATAAAAGTAGCAATATTTTATTCTGCATCCCGAATTAGGATCAATTAATTTAATATAAACTCTAGATAACTCTCTCCAAATCCACTCAAATGCAACAGATACAGGGATGTTAATTATCATATCGATCGACTCGTAATGATTTATTCCCATAGGTCTATGACAGGAAGCTTCCCATCTGCTTCATAATGATCACCTATCCTTCAAAATAAATTGACTGAATCCCATACATCAGTACATCAATTGGCAGGATCAAAACTATACCCTTTATATGGTAAAATGCTTTAGAAATTGTGGGCAACATTTATATCCTAGTAACACTGATGGATCTATCGCATTATTAATAATTATTCAGTCCTTCTAACGAAATTTAGGCATAGGTTATAACATATCAGTTATTATACTAATCCGAATATATGATGGCTGCCACGCGACTGAATTGAATTTGCAATTTTGATGAGATTTTATGAGAAAAATTAGGGACTACATATAGTGAGTCCGACGTATATGTCAGCTTGATATGTTAATATCGTTTACGAGAAGTGCAACATGAGCAATAAAAATGTTACCACTTAACATAAACGGCAAATTAAAGTGAGACTGAGTATGGACGTTTATGCGTTGCAAGTTATTATTGGAGGTGACATCTTGTTAAAAAATGTAGTGGGATATTAACGACACTCTATTCTTTCATTTTTCATTCATGACCTTCCAGAATCACACCCTATTAATTTTGGTTATGCGAAAAGTGGAAAAACATGTCTATGTTGTGAAACCAAGAGATCTTAACAACCTTCTTTATCGAATTACTTTAGTAATCCAGCTCAGTTTTCCCTGTGTCATGGCGATACATACCGACAATTATGTGTCGCAACGTCATGAAGCGCATAATCCACGTTTCTCGATAGTAACATCTTCATGGTCACCCTGTACAAATTAATTGTCTAAGTAATAATTTTAACAAAAAAAAACTAAATAAATTTGTATTCATTTAACCAGCTATAACAATGCGATTTTCGTGCAACTATTTAATGCGACAGGAAATCGGGCTGGGGAGGAAGGAGAGTAAAGACTATTTCTCTTCCTATGAATTGCAGGAAGAATAATTGTAGCAGAAAAATATCGCTTGAAATGAAATGTGATCCACCAGGAGCTGACAAAATGTTTAATGGGCACCAAATTTTACGGTTATAAGCCTTGGAGGGTTCAACAAAAAGATTATAATCATAATAACTGGGTAATTAACATCAAACATTACCAGTAGTCAAAGCTATAAAATCCCTTTTTGGCTCTATAGGTGAAATAGTTTTATTAGAACTTGCAGTAATAGTTTAGCTACACTTCCAAAATATCAGCTTCACTAGTGACCGAATGGTTAAAACCGCTGAATACTGGTAGTTCAACCCAGGTTTGTTCGATCCCAGGCGAACGACTTGGCTGCATGGCTGGATTTTGTGGCTTTTCCAGTGTGTAACGTGAATACAAGCCAGTTTCTTTTAGAAAGTCTTCTACGAATGCATTCTTTCTCTTAAATAACCCTTGTGGCTTTACAATATACAAATAATCTAACATAATCTAACTTTCGAGAATATGGATGTTTGAAAGGTTTAGGAAAAGGGCATATGTCGAAGAATGGTTTAAAATGAGCCTACTAAATTTAAGCGATAAACTATAATACAATGTTTTTTAAATACTAAACTACACATATGAGACAGAATTAATTCCTGAGATATATTGTAGAAAACAATACGTTGTATTTGGACAGATGCGATTTACAATGGTGTTTTAATTCCTGATGAAAACTGGATTTATTCCCATGCAAAGTACGGATTTCTTCCTACTGCTGGGCTTCTCAACCAGGTGAAATTTCATGATTTCTGGTATAAAATATGGTCATGCTTTTATTTAGCTGTTCAGTATTGTATTTAGTTTAATTTATGATTATAAAACATTTTATAGCAACATCTTCTATACGTTTTGTTGTCTGATTTATAAAACACTTTTAAAATAATCTAAATCAAAATAAATATATCTATGTGCTTTTCCAGGTTTGGAATTGAAAGAGGGATGATTTTTTCTAGCAATGATGAAAGGTGTTCATGGGGTCAGCGATGTACCCAGGGAGGTGCTCACTGCCCGGGTCTTTTCTCAGAGAGGCCTCGAAAGAACGCTGAGTTTATGTGTAGGAAACAAAATTGTATTCTGGAAGGGTGATTACATTTAAATGTGCCGTGTTTACGCCTAAAAGTTTATGTTAGAAGCGCAGATACTATAATTTTAAAAGATATGTGCAGTTTTCCAACTCCCTAGCTATGCGCCGTCCTTCATGCCGCTGCCCGGGCGCTAGATACGACTCTATGTAAAGAAGGAGAGTGGGTAAGCGTGGGCCAACATACTGTTACAAACTAAACAAGTTTAATGATTTTTTGCCTAGATTTAAAGAAAATTTGAACTTGGATAGATTGGCAACACCGTCTTTAAGTATACCGAGGATGATCCCCCAGAGGCTGTCTCTACCCTCCAAGACTTTAAAAAACCGAGTTACCCATTTAGCTTAAAAAACATCCCCAAAGGATGTTATAGAACCTCAAAGTAAAATGGTATAAGACGAAGATGCCAGGAGCCAAGAGATAAAGCCTAGACATTGCAGGAAAAATTAAAATGTTGCATGTTACAGTGTGTCAATACTCTCTATCAAGAAAATGATCAAGAATCTGTGCAAAACGCATATAAACATTTGCAGCCATGCTGTCATCGCGTCTTATTGAAACAGCAATTGAAGAACTTCAAGAGTTGATTTTAACACTCACGGGAACTTTGATGAGACAGAAGGAAATGAAATCTTACCAGAAATTAAATGCTTAAGAAGTCATTTTCAAGCAGCAAAAGTTGAAAAGGGAGAAGGTAAAAAGTGTTCGGCACTGAAAATGTGAAAGTTTACTAAGGAAATGGTTTGCAAGAATCAGACCCTAACTTCTATTCGGCACTAAAGACTTTTTTGACAGTGTGTGTTTCAACTGCTTCTTGCGAGAGAAGCATTTCAGAGCTGAATTTGATTAAATAGCTATCATCGATTAACAATGAGCCAAGGAAGACTTAACAACTTGGCAATCCCCTTCATTGATAATACAATAGCTCAAAAATTACTTTTTATAAAGTTATTAAAAGATTTAAAAAGTCAAAGATCGCAAAAAACTGTTTCAGCATTTTTTGTCGAAGAAAATTTAAAAATATTTTTTTTTAATATTAAAGCTGGCATATTAATAAGCTCTTTTAAATATATGATTTCTGTTAAATACCAGTTGTTATTATTCCTTGTACGAAGTAAAGGAAGTATTGTAATCACAAAAATTTCGGGTACCGTATTTCAGCGAAAATACCCATTCTGACCGCTCTCGAATCCATTTGAACAATTATTTTACGTGACATCTATACGTATGGACAGAATAACTCCGTGTTGGACTCCGTGTTTCCAACACGGTTTGAAAAATGTATTTAAAATGGATTCAGATGAGATTTTCTTCGTGACATCTGTACTTATACACGTACGTATGTATATATATATATCTCCCATAACTCAAAATGATCAGCCGTAGAACGCTGAAATTTTGATTATGATGCGGCTATAACATCTAGTTGTGCACCTACCCTTTTTTGCTGCGATCGGCCGTACCAAACGTGTAAGCGTGTAAGGTATGATTGCCACTGATAAGCTGGATCTTTCCTTGAGTCATCTCCATTATTTTTTAGTTATTGACAGTAGGCTCTACCTTTTGACTGTTTAGTATACTACATGAAGCTTGAAAACCGTCTTCTTGATTGGGATTTGATCCACGTTCAAACATGGTTGCTTTATAAGACGATATGGTTTTTGCACTTTTCTTCTAATTTATCAATTAAATTGCCTTTAATGAGCTAGCCTTCGTAACTATGAATGGGCAGGTGGCCTAACCATGGAAACTATAACTAGGCTAATATTTTGTAACATTTTCATGTTGAAGAATAAAATGTCACTGTATCTGATTCAGTAAAAAGCTATCAGAAGTAATTAAATCTTAATCTAAATCTAAATTAGTCAGTTTGGTGGTGTCAGAAAGGTTATCAAAATGTATTATTGCAAAACATACAGCTAACCTCATTAAGAAAGAAAAATTGATGCAGTAATTTGTGTAAAATTTTCATTTTCTTTAAACTGTCTCTAAGAAACGAAATTAAATGTTATTTCGTAGGTTCTCACATTAGGTCTGTTTTATGATCATAATGACTTGACTAAAATCCAACTCCTGATTCCTTGTCAATAATGCGAAGGTATGAATGTGTCTCAATGTATTTTCACCGGTCTGAGTTAATTTCTAACCAGGATTTTATATTTACAAATTATGCTTAAAGTAGTTTTAAACATTTTATTGACTTGTATTAAGATTTATATTGTATTAGATACTTGTATTAGATATTAAGATTAATACCATTTAAAAAGAAATAGCTACCAGGCCTTTCATAGAAACTCCCCGGCTCAATGAAGGTGACCGAGTTCTTTCATTGGGACAGTGGCACCAATTTTTGATTTTTCTAATATTTAGGGAACATTTCATTATTATAACTTCTAGTCCTAGGTAGTAGTATTAACATGGAAAGTAGTATTAACACTAACATGTACAAAACTGTAAAACTGCCAAATTTGACAATTTTAAGGATCATTTTGCAAAAGTGGCCCATCGATAGCAACCTTCTCCTACATACCCACCTTCCACCGTCTTACCCGGCTCGGTGAGCTCTGTTTTTTTAGTTTTAAATGTTGGTAAATTGAGCCTTTCTTGCTTTAAAAATGATTTAATTATTTGCTCTTATGTTACGGTTAAGGTTTTATGCCCTTATGCCCTTAGTTAATCTGCATGAAACAGTCGTAAAATTATCAACAATTAAAAGTGTAAGTTTTTCGAGGCCTAATAAGGAGGCTATTTGTTTATAATTTAAACTCTATGTAGTATAGTGAATGAAGTCAGCTGGTACACTAACTTCAGTTTCATTTGCTAAAACAGGACCAAAAGCTAACTTAAAGTTTTCTGCACTTAAAATTTGTCTTTCTACCCGTTGACCGAATTACTTATTTTTCCGTACGAATTCCAATTTCAATTGCAAAATTGTTTTTAAATGTTTTAAATTTTACTTGGTGTTCTAAGTTTTTTGTTATTTACAATTTTTAATGAAAACGCTATTGAGTTTTTATGTTTTTTTCTTTGCCTTGAAGTGAGAACTGAACTAGTTGAATGAGAAATATATCTCTAATAAAATTTGAGGAAGTAAATTTAGTGCAGCAAATAAAGTGTATATTTTAATAGGCCCCAGAAGGAAGTTATGTGGAAGTAAGTTATACACATCAGAGTTTTCCTTCAGTCATCAGTTTGGAAAATTATTTTAACTATTTAATTTAAAAAAAAGTCAAAACAGGAGAGAAACATGAGAAATTAAAACAAATTACCAAAGCAAAGGTTCCTTTGCTAATTTCTGTTTGACGTACTGTTTTGCTAATTTTATATTTAATTTTAATTAAATAAATATTAATTATATATTTGCTTTGACATTTTCTATGGTGACCTTTTCAATAAAGGAGAATTCAGGAGTTTTCTGCTCCGGAACTCGATAGCCTGCCACTGCATGGGGCAAAAGAGTTAGAAAAAAATGGAGAAAAAATAATTAATTTATCTAATAATGAAATAAATACTAATAAATATATTAATTAAAAGAATTATTTTATTAAACAAATTTTCCTTATTACAGTAAAGAAAAGAATTATTTTATGAAAAAATTCTCATTATTGCAGTAATTAAAATAATTACTAACATTACATCTATGTCGACACAAAAATTCCACACACGTTGACAGAAATTCTTGTAAAACCGTGTCTCTGGAGGAAGCACATAGACACTATCTGAAATGGAATACAAGCATAGCAGGAAACGTTACTGCAGTTCCTCGACAAACACTTCGAGCTACACTTGAATATGATATGATATATTTAAATATGTGACTAACACAAATGGAATGCATATTGAACTAGTGTCATTAAATGAACTTTCATGTTTTCAAGTTTTGTTTCTTAACCTTTATGCGCAATCTTTTCATAAATGGCGTTATAAAACGTGTATTATTTTTCCATTTATAAAATACGTGTTATTTTGCACACACAAAATTCTCATTATATGACTTAATATACTATTTCCTGACTAAAATAAGATCTTTCAAGAAGAAACATTCTCCAACCTGTGCGCGAAATGTTACTGCTGGAAAATTTTCTAAGCTTTCTGAAAGATTAATAACTTTACGAAGTCAAAAATATCGTTAAAAATTCTGGTAACAGCTTAAGAGATTGTTTGAATTCTTTCAGTTGACAACGAAAGTGAAGATTCTAAAACTTAATTACTAGAGCTAACTTTTAATTAACTGGCCATTGTTTAACAAATCCTCTGTTTCCCATTGACTCTTATCGAAATACAAGGATAATGTAAACAAAAACCTTGTTCTTTCTGTTTTAAAGTGAATTCTTCTTTTGAATGTTAATTTACTTTACATAACCAAGGAATGTTATTCCTAAAGCTACTAAAAATACAGGTAAATTGTGAACAGTATTTTTTTCTGGTAAATATAATATGGATTACTCCTCTTTCCTGAGTTTAGTTTTCAGCTGATGTCGGATTAATCATGAACTTTGGTAAGTGTGATTGTCGTCCCCGGTATTAATTCCAGTTAATCTGGAGTGTATCATATCTGAATTTCGATTTTGTGACATTATTAGCCCAAATCTCTTTTTTGTTTGATTTTATATCTTAAATAAATTAAAATAAAAGCCTCCTACCATAATTAGGTTTATGAAAGCACATTTCCTTTTTCTCATTTTTTTTTGCTAAAGAAGCTTCTGTCAATTAATTTAAAAAGGGATAAATGAAGAGATGCCGAACAGTCCTCAAAAACGACGCTCATTCAACTCCTCTCTCTCAAAAAAGTCTTGGATAAAGAGCTTCAGCTAATTTTTTACTTTATTGGAGAGCCATCCAAAAAAAAGTGCATAGTGCACTTTTTTTTCCTCCTTTCTGGAAGAATAAGTTTTAAGCTTAAATCACCTGCGCTATTAGCCTGAAACTACACAAGAACCAAAATTTATATCCTTTCCCCCATTTCCTTTTACTTCCCCCCTTTAGTTTGCCAAGCCAACCGATGAATCACTCCAGAAAATGAAAAAAAAAATAAAACTATCAAAAATATATCACAACGAGATTGACAAAACTGCATTTCGAGAATGGTAAAATCCGCGAAAGTAGGGAGGCTTTCAAAAGTCACATTATTAAATTAAATCCTCAGTGCAGTGGCTTTAATTTATTTGCTTGGGTAAAAAATTATATTTACTCGCTAATGGCTAGAGAAAATGTAAAATATTTGCTTATTTAAGAAAACGCAACATAATTCATATTTTAAAAAAAGTTCAATTCTTTGCTTTTCGTAATAGTTCATAATGAACAGCCATGTGAAAATAACGATATTTATAATAATAAACTGTCAGAACAGAAACAACAATATTCACACTCGTCATTATATTTACACTTACGCATCATTACATTTACCTCTGTCTTCAAATTTGGTTCATTTAAAAGAGTCTTTAAAATATCATTTTAGTACTGCAGATTATTTTGCAATACCACATCAGTAAGCATATAAGCTTTCAAAAGGAAAAGAAACAAACAAATCATCAGAGAAATTTAGTGAGATTCTTTAGTTTTCGATGCCCAAAATAATACAAAAACAAATAATATAAAAAAATTAAAGTCAATACCCACTTCGGTCAATAAAAAAAATTAAAAAATTTTTTTAAAAAAATTTAAAAAATTCTTTTAATTTTTAATATGTGAAAAAACTGTATTAACATCAAATGTCATCCACTGCAAGTTTAAAAAAATGTATTTGAACTTGAGTGGATGAATAAAAAGTATTTTATTAACGATTGAAAATTTGACAAGATATAGGGAGAGTATGAGCTAATAATAGGAATTTAAAAATCGGTCTGACATTTTAATTAATCACAGACAAATTTCATTCAACTCCACTTGTGGCAGTAACTCATTCTACGTACTACTCAATATAGTTTGCATTATATCAGTAGACTTTTGCCAACACTGAACACAGCTCTAGAGTTCCTTTAAAAAAATTAGGTATGCACCTTTTGGCCAACTTCTTTAGAACCTGCACGTTTACTTGCACCAAAGAATTCGAAGCTCGATGGTCCAACATCCAACATGGTGGATGAGAGATCGCAGTTTAGTTTAATTTGCCGATTGCATGAGATATTACTAAAGATGTGTGATGGCGATCATTAGATTTTGAGAATGTGGATCCAGGTGAAGTTTTCGTTAGGTCTGGTTTTCCTAATGGCCTCTCAAATTGCTTACAGTATCTAAATGTACCACTTGCTGGTCGCAGGATTTTCATACCAATCCATTCCGTAATTGGCTTAATATGGATCTTATTGAGACCCTTAAGCTACTTGCCACCCTTCTGAGAAATACGCGTCTTCAAAAGTTTCCAGTATGTCAGAAAAAATGGTGGCTTGTCTCTCTTTCATATCGATTATCGAATGTCAAGGTACATTTTGCATATAAAATAATGCTATTTGCATATTGCATAAAGTGTTTATGTAAATTAAAGTTTTCCTTCATCTTTTATATTGCATAAAGACAACGTCTTATTTGAGCAAAGGTTTTCCAAATTGTTCTTTCAAATTACTTCCGTTGATCTGTCGAAAACCAACGTCTTTGGTTGCATTTGATAGCTTCTCATTACGTGGATTGTGTTAAGTGATATTTGTTAACTAACACTAAAATAGCGGCAGCAGTCAAATCGACCGTCTTATGGTCCATGGAAGACGTTGAACTCGGTGGGATACAGTGACAAGTGGTACCCTCATGAGCCTTCGGCTTCTGAAGTCCCCACAGTGAAAGGACTATTACTCCACGCTCTGTCTACCAACCTTATTGAGCTAAGATTTGGTGTCGCTGGCTCCGTACGATATATGGTTGTGTTTTCCCAGATCACCATAATTTTCTGTTGCTCGCATAGGCAGTCTTCATACTGTACAACGATAGAACTCCATTTCTGGAACTAGTTCAGAAACTAAATGAGCATGCGTCGCATATCCACTGTTTGTCCTTGACCGTGTAAATCGTGAGCTTTACCCCATATTACTTTTCACATTTTCTTCTCTTCTTTCTACATTTAGAGCTATATAAATCTTACGGCAACGCCTTTAAATGAGCAAGCATGTGGTATCAGTGCCATATTATTTGCATAACGCTGCATATTCGTAATTCAGCGGCACTTCAGTGTATTATGAAATGAAACATTGTATATGTCATTGCTTTCGTAATTCAGTCAAGAATTAAGTTGATATAGAAGGATTATAAGTTTTAACACTGGCAATATCTTTTAGAATTTTGCAAAAGAATGCTACATTAGAGAAAACCAGTATACCGAAGTTAAAAATCTGATGTATGCACCACATCACTTCCTTGTACGGAATATTAACTTAACGCATTTTTTTCTGCATTTCATTTAAATGTATTTCCTCGAATTTCATTAGAGATATATTTCTCATTCAATTAATTCAGTTCTCACTTCTCGGCAAGGCAAAAGTACATAAAAACTCAAAATAGCTTCATTAAAAATTGAAAGATATAGAAAAATATAAAACACCAAATACATTTAAAACAATTCTTACAACGAAAATCAGAGTTTCTAGGCAAAGATAAGTCATTCGACCAGTAGGCAAGACAGCAGATTTTTCGATGCACAAAACTAGAAGTTTCCTTTCGGTTCTACTCGGCAAAAAGAGACTGAAGGCACAGAAAGACTTAATTCAGTAATTTGCTAAGTTTCAAATGTAAACAAATATGATTGCTAGGTAAGAAAAATTAGGCTTAGCCGCATTTAAAGAACTTTTAAATTGTTGATAATTCAACAGCTATTGCATGTAGATTAAGTAAAGGCATGAAACCTTTAACCGGAAGATAAAACCAACATAACTCAACCATTTCTAAAGCAAAAAATGCGCAATTTGCCAACATATAAGAATAAAAAAACTGACCTCACTGAGCCCACTAACAGAGTGAATACACAAATATATTCTTTTGGTGCGGTCGATTGCAACCAAACAGACAGTGCACAACAACATGTTATAGCAATCCTATATACAAAATTGCAACGTTCTGAGGCTAGTCGTTTTTGAGTTATGCGAGATAATACGTACGTAAGAACGTATGCATAGACGCCTCGAAAAAACATCGCATCTGAATCCATTTTAAATCAGTTTTATAATCCATTTGGGGAAAAAGAGTCCTTTATTCTGTCCTTACGTACAGCTGTCACACGAAAACATCGTTAAGTTGCATTCGGTAGCAGTCAAAATCGTGTTTTCGTTGATATATGATACTCAAAATTTTCCGTGACTGCAATACTTCCTTTACTTCGCGCAAGGAAGTAAAGAACAGAGAAGATGATATGAAACTCTAATTATGCATTCAACACACTTTATCCATAATCTTCTGGATGTAGCAGTCGAAGCATTTTAAGATCCGCTTGAAGAAATAAGAACACATGCAGAATATAGCTCGCTCTCTAAATACGGAAAACAATTCGCATGTGCCATTTAATTTTTACCCTGTATTAGATTGCCAGATACAAAAATTTGAAATGCTATAACCATGAATATCTCATTGTGTTAACTGTTTTGAAATGTTATGATTTATTACAAATGTACTGATAAAATAAATATCTACACAGATTCTGTTTGAAATAAGTTTCTTCAAAATTTTAAATTGTGTTTCTAAATTCTTCATTAAAGGAAATGATTAATCTAAATCTGAATATTTATATGCTATATGAAATGAGGAATTAATACTAACAAAATTATTTTATTCATTTTAGCTGCATATTATAGGAAGCACAGCGACTTAAAAAAACTGACTGCTATTATTAATATGAAAACTGCCTACTGCAATAAACCTCTTAACCCCTCAAAATTTGTGGATTTTTTTTGAGAATGTAGTTCAATTCAGGTTTCTTTGAATGTAACAAATAAAAATGAATAAATTTTCATTTTCAAATGAATAGTTCATTCTATGGAAAAAGGGTATTCATATTCTTTAAACTTCTAAAAGCAACTTTTACAAGCTAAACTAATATATAGATCTATAAATTAACTTTTTATCTATCTTCAAGAAACGTTTTCAGGTACAATTTACCAGTCGGAGTGTATACCATACGTACATAAAAATTATCATGCTTATTACATTATTTTTGTGAATTATTTATATTTCAGCATGAAGCTTTAGCGAAATGGGAAAAATATTAAGTCAGAAATAAAATTTTAAATGTTACTTTCACAGGAGCTTCTTTATATATTTTTAATTAGCCACTCTAAAAATACTTGTCTAAACTAATTCTCGTCGCCTCGAAGTGGTACAATAATACAGGTAATGATAGTTTTGCTATTTTTTAAAATGCTAGTTTCTAATATATTGAATCCTAATGTTTTGTATTTTGAATTTGAGGATTGTAATAGTTAAAAAAACTTAATTCGCAAATTTGAAGATTAAAAAAATTTAAAAATAATAAAAAAGAAAATTTGAAAGGTTTCAGATTTTAAATTACGTCCAAAGGGACGTTTTTTAAACATTTTGTATGTTACTTTTATTTATTGAATATCATGTTCTTCGCATTTAAACCATAAAATTCAGTTAAAGGACAATATCCCAAAATAATTTTAAACTGAGCATATCTTTAGAATTTTCTACACACAGTCTCACGCGCTGCAGATAAAAATGTTTTTTTTTTTCTGTACAACGTTGCCATTGCGCGCTTTGAAATCCTTGAGTTTGTTTATCAAAAATTCGTTAAAGTTTTACAAAATATGAAATCGTTAATAAAACAAATTCCAAATTTCAAATTTGGGCTTCCAGATGCCTACGTATATTCGCAGCAGGATTTCGGCATTCAAAATTCGATGGCTTTAGGTACCGTCGCTTTATCACAATGCGAGAAACATACTTACATTTATGCACATTCTTCATTATTTAATTTCTTTAAATATAATGCAGGGCTGCAATATTTTGTGGCAACAGTTTGAAAAGTGATACAGACAGTGATGTTTCCGACGTAAAATCGAAAAACGAAAACAATAGTCCTTCAGGGACAAAGCCCCTTTGAACTAAAAAGTATTTAGAATATTATTTTTCAGTCTACTCAGTTGATGCGAAGTTTGAACTGCTTTGATATTTAGTTTTATCGGTAATAAAGTATATTTGAAAAAATTAAATAAGAAACAAAAATAAAATCTGAAAGCTTTGAGATTTTACATTACGTCCAAGAGGTTTTCTTTAACGTTTTATGTGCTACCTTTTTTATTAATTATCGTGTTCTTCGCATTTAAAGCATAAAATTCAATTCAACAGCAATGTCACATGAGTATATCTTTAGAATTTTCGATACACAATTTTGCGCGATGAAGATGTTTTTTTTTCTTTCGTACAGTATTGCAATTGCTCGCTTTAAAATTGTTGAGTTTGGTAATCAAAAATTCGTCAAAGTGTTACAAACTATGAAATCGATAATAAAACAAATTTCAAATTTCGAATTCGGGCTTCCAGACGCCTATATTACATTATTCAAAAGATCACATTACTCCAAATTGGATAAATTGAATGGCTCTAGGTACCGTTGTTTTAGCGCAATGCGAGAAACCTACCTACATACTTTCATACAGATTCTTCATTATTTAATTTCTTTAAATATAGCACAGGGCTCTAATATTTGGTGGCAACAATTTGAAAAATGAACCAACGCAAAATGACAAAACAAAATTAATAGCCCTTCTGGGCTAACGCCTTTTGGACTAAATATCGAACAGCATTTTTTATTATTAATACTTAGATTAAAAAATTTACGGAAATTTTTTAGCTTCACTCCGATACAATCAGGAGGGAAATTATAGCTCGGTCAGTGCTGAAACGTAATTGGGAAGCCCAAATAAATTTATTAGAGTGACAATCGATAAATGATAACAGTTGAATTAGGTTACGGTTGAATTAAGATATAGTTGAATTAGGTTTTAGGTGAAGAATTTTTTTTATTTTGTTGGCTTAATATTACTAAGTCTTGTGTTCTCATTTACAGAGTTTTTAGTCCCTTAGATCAGTAATGTCTTATTTAAAGATTTTCAGATAATCCTCCCGCCCCCCGCGTTGCATGTAACACTTTCATTGACTCATTTCAACCTGGATATCTCCATAACCAGACTATATTTAGTTTACAAAAAAAATCAAAAGAAACGCAGCTGTCATATTATTTCGATATGTAACGAATTCACAGCCTTTAAAAATGGAAGTTTTCTATTCAAATCCAGCCTGATGTATGATACATCAAAAATCAAACAATTTGTTTTCTAACAGCAATCTAATCTTTTGTTTCGCATTTCCTCAAAACAGAGGGCATTGCTCTTAAGTAGTATCTAAAGAAACGTTTTTTTTATGCATATAATCTTAGGAATCTTAGGATAGATCGAATTGTAAGGAATTGACTACAACTCAAAGTAACTCTAAATTTTAACTGAAATTAATGAACAGTACATATGAAATTTTTATAAAAAAGTTCATAGTTTCTTTATTTATTTATTAAAAAATTCCTATTTTCTTAAAGATTTAATACAGCTTAGCATATACTCTTATATACTTTTAGATAATTTTAAAATATTTATCAAATGTAAAATTTGAAATTAACTTCTTTTGCATTAAAATACATCAGATATTATTAATGGACACTATTTATCCAATTTTAAGATCAAATATAACAAACTCTCAAAGTTATTTAAATTTTACAGGCAGATGCCATCAGTTATCCCTTCGTATTGAATTTATGTCCAAAAAATTTTTTTTCAGAATACACGTTATCGGCTCAAAGATATTTTGCATGGAAAAAGATAATTTTATCTCCAGTTCACAGAAATAAAATACAGAAAATTGGAGTACATTTTTCAATATCTTCCACCAATCCTTCTCAGAGTTTTCGGAAATGTAACCGAGATATAACGGAGTATCATTTTATTATGGATTTCAGTTACATTCAATTGGAGAAAATCTTCAGCAATTTAGGCATACTGAAGAAGATGAATGGGCAAATCGCCAGTTGCCAATTTAGTGAGATATTTCCTGGTCACGTCAGCGAAAGCTACATCTGCATTCTCTCTTTTTTTTCACTTCGACGTTTTACATGCCTACAAGGAATTTCATTTCCAATATGCTTCGCCTATTTTTAGTTACTATTTTGTACAAGTATCAGTTAAATACTACGTGGCTTTCGATTTTCTTTTAAAATCCAAGCATAAAATTTCATATCAAATTGTCTGAAGTGATATCACACGCTCGAAAGAAATTTCTTTAAAATAGCCTAATAATAATATTTGTTTCACACAGTTTTCAATATTTTGAAATCATATCATGCTAGTGAAAATAATAGATTTTAATAAATGTTATTTATTTACAACGGGAATAAAATTTTCGTATAAAAATTCCTATAACAATTCCTTTGTAATATTATTAATTCCAGTAAATTTAGCCGGCAGAATTTAAAGAAAATATATCTAAGTGTTTCGCACATAAAGTTGTAAAGAATATTTTAATTTTATAACAGTTATTATAATTTAGTGAACCTTTCCTTTCTTATCTCGTTTGCACTTATAACTCCCTACCAAAATGAGTTTTTAGAATCGCGTTGAATGCAAACGAGGAAGAGAATAGTACTAAAGTCAAGTTGAATTGACTTCGACAGAGAGAGTTAGGATTCCTGAGTGGCGAACGTTTGCCTTTAGGCTATGTCTCTGATGTCCTTTTCACATTTGTTTCCTCTACGATGGACTAGACGTCGAAAGGGACAATTCTCAGAACCCGCACATTTCCAAGAAACCTACGTGACTAGGTTACCATTTTCACTTACTACAAAGACTTGATCGTCAAACAGTAATCGGTTATCGCTCAGATTGAAATCACATGATCTTTCAGAAGCAGAATTTTCGTCTGACAGTTGATCTCTACCCGGGACAGAGCTGCAGCCGAAACATTTTCGGCGAGGTTTAGAAAAATCCCGCGTAGCCGGTACATTGTTTCCGTAGATATGCGAGACTTCGTTTCGAGCGGAGCTGTTTTTTCTAGGAATCCTCCAGTTTAAACCAGTGCTACCAGAATCTTGTTTCTCAGAAGAGTCCCGCTAGCAGGGACTGTCGCTAGAGGTGATAACCTCTTAAGCTGTTGTTACACTCCGCCGTAGTATTACGTGCCTTTTGCTAGCTCGCCGGCTAGTTTAAGATTACGTTACGGGCCGACTACATTAGAATTGTATTAGCTTCGGCTAACTCTCTTAGTTAGTCATTAGTTAGTTCTCATCTCTTACTTCTGAATTTAAGCCCAAGTGAAGGCTTTGCTGTAAGTCCGGAGAAAGGGGCCTACTGTTGATCTTATTTTGAGTTGATAAAGGGTAATTAACCTGCTTGAATTCACGACCTCTGTCTTTTGAACTAAGCGATAATTTGCTTACTGTTCTCTAGGTTCTTCGACACTTCATTAAACCGAATAAGAGTGAGGAACCTTAAAATGTATAATATTTAATTCCGCTTCTGTTTGGTCAAGCGCCTCAAAATTCGGAGCAGTATATGTAAATTTTTACCGTATTAAAATGTCTAAGAACAAGCTAAATTGAGGTAACAAGTCGGCCAAGAAGCAGTGCAGCAGGCGTAAAGTTCTATTATTTATTCTAAACATCTTGAGACAGCCCATGGTTAAAGATACGTAACGCAATATGTAAGTAACCCTTGTTTCGTTGAGACACGAGCTTAATATTATATGTTAGGGTTGAGAATTCCTTACATGTTTATAAGACATTAAGATGATGAAGAATTTGAACGGCCGTAATATTATGCAGTTGATTTGCATTTTAAGTGCTCGTAATTAATTGCTTGTAACTTATGAACTGCTTGTTCGTTAATAAATGCGTTTAATTTTAATCTTAATCTATCGGTTCGTTTATTTTATCATTTAGTTGCAACTTTGTGCTCCCTTGTTTTCTTTATTATTTGGCTTAATAGTTGTACTACTCTTTTTAAATTTAATTTGACACCCAATTCTGTACAATTCTTTCCCCCTCCTCCAATCCAGAGGTATTTTTTGTTAACTCCTAACTTTCAGCCTATCAGAAACTTGCTACTCTTGACGTCACTACTACGCCCACTCAGCCCTTTACAGCTGGTTTCCTCGGCGGTTATGCGGCGAGTGTTTAACATTTCAGTAACTCAGCGGAAGTGTCCGACTGACTTGGGTTTTTTCTCCGCATCTGGAGCGCATACTGCAGTCCAAATTATCCCCTTCGGAATGCTAGCCATAATTGCTATCAACTTGAGTTGAACGTGTGACTCGTCTAATAGAAGTAGAATTGCTATCAACTTCTTCACCTATTACACACAGGATCGAACTACATCCTGGAGCCTGTAAATATGATCTGCTCACCTTAAGTCATTTAGTTCTAAGTACCTGCGAGAAAAAATTGGATTATTCCAAACATGGAATTCTAAAGCAGTATCATTAAACGCTATTGTTTTATTCAAGACTTTAAAAAAAAAGAATTTAAAAAAAAAAAAAAAAGTGTAAAATTTCTCACCTTTGGTAGCTGTCACACACGGTAAGCATTTAATTGCACCCCACTCATTAAATCTAGGAAACATCCCATATAGGAATTCCATACAGGACATAAAATGACCGGATGTATAGGAAATGCGCAACTCAAGTACAAAAGGAAAAAGTACAGAATTTTATGCAGTAAAAATTGAATTTGGCTATCACTATTAAATTATATAAATAATAAAACTTATAATTCATGAATCTGTATTTCCGTGAAGTATGAAATTATTATTTCAAAATAAAAAAAATTAAAGAAATGTTCATTTGCGTTTTTTGAGAACGTTTAGAAAGCAAAATCAAAAAGTTACATAAAAGTCATATTTATTATTTCAAATTTTAAATCGCAGAAATTCTTTAAGACCGAATTAACAGTTTTAGTTAACAATTGTTTCAAGTGCTTCTGCATAAGAAATTTAAAAATAGCTAATATCCGACAAATTTGATGCAAATATTTATTTAAAAAAGCATTGAAATGCAAATTGTCAACACAAGATGAGTACAATATTGTCGTTCCTGATCAAGAAGCAATAATCAACTCTTTTTTTATTTTTACAGGAAAGAAAGCAGCAGCTGTCAAAGTCTGGCAACAGAGTTTTAGATTCAGACAGCAACAAATAGCGGCGTTAGTGGGGTCCAACAAACAAAAATGCGTCAACCTCACGGTTTCTATTATTGCCAACAAATTAGTCTTTCTGTGGGAGGGGTTATATCAAGATACGGTCCAAAGAACTAAGTTCATAGATACCGATGCCCTTCGAGCAATCTGTACTGAAGCCAAAAATATGTCACAACCGACGTTCTGCAGTGTATGAGGCAGGAACTGGAAAATCGTTTGATGTTCGATGCGTATATAATCTTGTAGATGTGGAGACACATTGACTATACTATACAAAACTTGGACAGTATGTCTGTCTTTAATGCATAAAAGTTTTTTGCTGTACTGTGTAGTTTTGTTTTACGAGGAAACTTAAAAGTGTACACCATTTGTGGACACCTTGTAAATTTGCATATATTTGAAATAAAAAACATGCATCCTAAGCTCTTCTTAATTTAGCATGAGAGTCATGTATTCTGTGACGCTGGCTGTGCAATTTAAATGTGTTACAAAAACGCACATTAATAAGCGTCCTCCTCAAGACAAAATTTTCAGTATTGCTGTCTTTGCAAACAATAAATAAAAATAGTATTAAATAACTTTGCGAATTTCTCCACAACAATAGGATATACTTTACAGAAAAGAGTTTCAAATTTATAACATTTCTTCATGATATAGCGAATTAGTTGAAGAAGCTTTACAAAATATTAATCGAAGAGTAGCGAGACACGCGTCATTTTAAGGAGTCTAAAGGTCAAACATTGTCTCTTAAGTTATTGGGCATAGATTCATGATTCAGTTTAAGAAATGAATCAAACTGGACCAGCTTTTAAGATGTGGCAGTATAATAAGATTTATATATGTTTGCATTTTGATAAATTTTTATACTTCTGCCACAATCATCCCAAAAAATAGAATATTAAGGTTTCTCCTGGAGTGTCTAATAACTCTATATGAGGTAAAAGATAAACTTTACCTAAGTATTAGTGCCAAGAACGTAACATTTTCACATGTGAAATTGACCATCATTGAAGCCGTTCAACCGGGATAGTAGTTAGTGACTCTTGACTGCCGTACCGAAGGGACCGGGTTCGAATCTCGGAGAAGACATGAATGTTTGTAAATGTATAGTATCTGTGCGGCTTGGACACTCTAATATGCGGCAAGCCGAAAGTCCTTTCGACAGTGTGTTAGTAAAAAAGAGGGGTGGGAGACCCTAGGACACGAGGTGCTCCCTATCAAAATTGGGGGCGGTACTGAGCAAAGTCGTACTGTCACCTGTACAGTGCTTAAAGCTCTTGCCCACGACAGGTGCAATTTTGCCCTCTTTGTCACGATGAATTTTGTGGGCTTGCTCTGACGCTACAGTCAGATAAGTGAGATAAGACACGATAACAACAACATTTCTTAAGAACATTAATACTGTAGTAGTAACAACTTGGAACATCACAGAAGTCATTAATTATTTTTCGACTTAGTGTTTATAAAAATTATATAAGACTTGGTAGGCATGAAAAATGTCTATCTATTTTTTTAATAGAAATACAATGATTGGTCGGCTTCTTGCTTTGCCTCGTATCTCGAAGAAAAAAATGGCGCCGCAAAGAAATTGCCTCCAGCTTCCTTCTGTATTTACTGAGTTTCTTCGAGCAAGATGTTCGAAAAGCAATTCAGTCTTCATGGTGGACAAATATTAAAGATGTTCGCAGGTTAAGCAAAGGAAAAATGACAAGAAGAAGCACAAAAAAAACTTGTTTCGGAAAATGTTAAGTGCAGCCGACTGAGAAAAAGTGCAGAGAATGACACCCTTCTTTCGGCTGCTTTTATACAATAAGATAAGAGGATTTAACCGTAGATGAAACAGAAAATTTTAAATGGATCTTGTAGAAGAAAAAGAATTGCAGAAAAAGAGTGTTTTCATGGCATAATTAGTCAAATAAAGGCGAAACGTAACCGACATATGCTTCATCAAACATCTGGAGGAATATATGCAAGCATGGCTGCAGACAGTTTCGCATTCACGGTTTTGAAAGAAAAGATTCTTCAGATTTTTCTGAAAGATAACCCTTTATGTAAATATAGCATAATTATAAATGCAGGGATTAAAACTGCCATTTTTTACATACTGTTAAGTTTCTGGAAGAAGAAAATGTTAATCACTTGCATCTTTGCTGATATTCAAACCGTGGGTCTTTGAATCACTAGCTGGACACGATAAGCATTTACAATAAACCAATATGCACTTCGAATGGTGATAATTTCTTACGGTGTTCCCCTTCTAAACAGAGACTGGGGAGAGGTGCGAGAGCCAGTTGAACAAATCTAAAAATTATTTTAAACTAGTTTAGTTCGGACCCCACTATAGAGAGTTAGAGATACTAAACCTTACGCCACGACAGCCCGCATGAAAGAGGGTGTGATAATTTCTTATAATTGGTATAAATCCCCAAATTAAAATACATATATATGTGTGCAATATAATTTAATTTCATACGCCCTATGAATTTCATTTTCTTTGCAAGCGAAAGTCCTTTAAATTTGATACAGTAAGTTGTATAATTTATTATGAGACATATAATTTTAATATTAGTAACCAGTGCTTTATTTAAAAGAACTTAAATCGCAAAAAGAACAGCTTACTCGACGAGACTTTCTTCATAGAGGTATAATACAAAATTTTAATTTTCCTACATTTTTGCTGAAAGGTAACAGTTTTCAACAGTTTAAGCACAGGTTAACAAATAAAAGTAACAGTTTGCTGAAAGGTAAAGTCTTCAAAACTGTCATAATCTAAACACATTTACTTTGAATTCATTTCCTAAACTAAAGCAAGGGTGTATGACTAATCTTCAAAGAAATATTTAATACTGAAAACATTTTTAAATGCTTTTTTGGATTATTTGTCTACAAACACAGGTTTCTAGTAAAACAGAGTGTCATCGTTGCGGGAGGGGGAGGACTTCTGGCTAATAAAATTCTCTGAATATGTGAGTGGTGTTAAGTAAATATAGGTTAATTTCTATACGACGTACCACTACGAAGGCATGCCTAACTCTAGAAAGAGAGTTTCCGAATATTTGATCATGATTAATCTATTTAAATGGGCAGTGACGTTTCAACCGGAAGTGATACGCAGAACTGTGAAATATTTAGAACTAGGCAATAAAAAGTAATCTTAACATAGGCCTTATACAAAATTCTATCGATTTCGAAGGCAATCAGACACAGGTCACTCTTATCCTGGATTAAAAAAATTGCTCCAAATAAATTTGCTTTTCGTTTTAATTATAAACAAATCTTAACTTAATAAAAACAAAGTTGAGGAAAACCTTTCTGAAACGATTTAAAAATTTTACAGATAGCTGGTATAATATATTCCGTTTCTTCGTCGAAAAACCTTTAAAAGAATGAAACAAAGATCCATTGGTACTTTTCGGTAACAGCTTTTACTTACGCTATGAAGTAACTATAACTGTACCTGTTTTCGTGGAACTGACGAAAATGTTTACCACCCTTGAAGGAGGGTCCGGAACGGCAGTCAAGTTGCCGAAGAAGGTGGCCTGGAGTGTGTCATCTTGGTACAGAAGATCGTGGGCCATGCTCTGTGCCTGCCCACTTAGTGTCAAAGATTATGGTTCAACTTCATGGATTTCCTGGAAAAGAAAATATAAAAAAAATTAAATGAATTATTTTTTCCCAAAATGCATTGGAATTTAAGTGAACAGATAAAATTTAATTTTAAATGAGTTGCTTTTTAAACAGCTTTTATGTAAATTGACTGAATAAATAATTAACGCGGCATCTAATTGTTTAAACAAAACCTGGAGGTTAAATAATAAGATTAAGCCCATATTTTCCGAGCAGACTGAAACTTAAACTCATTCAATCAATTCAAACATTTAAGTCTTAGTAAGGAGTGTAATAAATTTATCCGGGACACTTAGCAAATGCATTTACAGAAATGGATTTTAAATAGCTTAACTTATTAATCAGTAAAATATTGATTAAAACGTTTAAGTTACAGATGTTATGCTTTGTCGAATGGCTGGTGTCACTCTGAAAGTATGCTGTGCAAGAGAATCCTGGAACAATAAATTTAAGGTTATCTTATTTTTTTATTCTTTATTTCTGTATTTCGAGATAGCACATTTTTTACTACTGAAAGTTGATGGTTCTTTATTTTACAATTGACATCGTCCTCATTTGCCTCACATATAATATTGCTACGAATTTTGTATTTAGTTAGATATTTTTAACATAATTATAACTAAAATTGTTTTATTTCCTCGTGCATTGCAGCACGGGACCAATTTTAAGAGATAGCTACGTTGAAAAAGTAAAAATACAAGAGCATGTGCATTTAACATTAAATACAAGTTTATCTCCTTAATTGATATTTAATTTGAATAACTGTAATACACAACTATGTTAGCTGTAACTATAGTTCTACACCTTTTGTTTTCCAGAAATTGCTAGAACTGTCTCGCGTAGCCGATTTAAAAAGTTAAAAAAGCCGGAGAGAAACATCTCAACTCAGTCGTTGTTGTTTAGATAAGTGCTGTTGTTGATTGTAACGAATTCGCGGTGAGATCGGATTAGCTTCCTCTAAGCTTTGAATTCCGTCCTATTTAGGGTTTTAGTAGTTTAAAATATAGCTACTGGTTATATTGCGATATTGTACGAATATCTTTGAGGAAAAATCCAGCTTTTTGTTATATTTCTTGTGATAAGAATAAATTTTATTAACTTTTTAGCGGACTTATGCATTCAATCTATTCGACGTACACATGGAGCAATATTATCTTCAGCTCCGTCCATAGCGTTAAAGACATAAAATATTTTGAACAATCGGACAATCGTTTCTGGCCTACGCTTTGAATAACCCAGGACCTGTTAGTAACCTTCAGCTTGTTTAATAAATCTGATTAAGTTAGCCTGTAGAGACATTAGGTATTTTGAAGTTGGAAATGTGAAAAACGAGCAATGCCCTCGCCGAGACTCGAAACACGGACCTCCTCCACGGACCGAACGTTCTGACTACTACACCACGAAGGCACGTCAAGAAGGAGGAAGAAGTATCTTATAAGCCAACCAAGTTATTTAAACGTTTGGCTGTATGTAGTTTGGCTATATGTAGCACCGTTTGGCTTCCTCAGCAGGAGTAGAATCAGGTAAGATATCCAGAAAATGTCAGAAAATCATAATTTCCTTTCTAATCTGTCTTAGTATTTTCTAAATTGCTCGTACCTTGATATCGTGCCTTGTGAAGTTATATGTTACCGTGATGAAAGTGATTGCTTATTCTGTTAGATAAAGCAGGTTGTTTTTTAAAATAACTTGTTTTAGCACGTAATTTTCTAACAATATAAATTTTCAGCGAGCAATTAATTTTAAAGAAGCGGATTATGACATATAATTTCTCACGTATCCCCTCGCTCCTAAAAAAAACCCCAAAATTATGTTCTTTGCTTATCTTCTTTACGGATGTTGCTGTTGATGCCTTGTCTTCATAAAACAACTGCATTTTAGGTTTTGTGTTTTGAAAAAAATATCAGGTTTTCGTACTCGGCGACAGTTTGACTTATTTTACTTTTTATGAGACTCAATACATTGTGTTTTGGCACGTCTACATATATACGGAAATAACGCAACATAACTATTGCATAAAAATCTTACAAAGAAGTTGTATTTTAACTAGGAGATATTACTACTCATTTGTTACGAAATATGACATAAACTGAGTCTACTACAATATATAATATAAATTTTAATTCTAAAATATTTATGCTTGTTTTTCAAAATCCTCTAAAAAGAATCATAAAGAAAACGAAAAGAGAAAGAACTTCGAAGTAACACAAAAATTCTTCCATTAGTCTGATGTATTCTTCAAAGGCTCATGACATCTTACTAATATTTCTTCCATCTTTTCAAACAAGATAAGGGTTTCTTTGCGTTCTGTGCTCAACTCCGTCCATCTTTCTTTATCTAAAAGGGGCTGCCGTGATACAGAGTAGGAGTTGGTTAAGAGCTTCGTAACAAAAGCGAATGATTTACGGACGTAAAATTATTGTTTCCTTTACCAAACGATTCAGCTCTTGATTTGTAACCGACCGTTAATGGAAGGGCTGGATGATACAAGGTGACATGTTTGAGGGACTTTATAACAATATATAAATTAAAGTAGGAGGTATAAAGGTATATAAATTAAAATAGAGGAATTTCATTTTAGATTAGAAGTAGGTTTAAGCCTAGGACAAAAATTTAAATTTAAGAGCTTAGATTCAAAGTAATGTAAAATATTTGAAACTTAGCAATCCATCTTTTATCAATTATTCAGCCCAATCTGCGTAAAACGAACGAATTCACACTTCTATTTTAGTCTCAGGAATACTGAAATAAAATTCATCTTTGAGTACTCGGCAGGGATTTAAATATTTTTAAATGAAACATTCATGAGTGCAGTTACATAAGTGTTATGAGAAAAATACAGAAATTGGCAGTTAACAGCTTTACCTGAAGCAGAAACTGCAAAAAAAATACTATATTTACTGTAACGTTACTGTTACAGAGCACAATATTACAAAGAATCAGCTCATATATAAACAGGGAAGGAAACCGTTCGATGAAAGAATTTGAAATACTTTCTTTAAAGTTGTTCCTAAGGCTTATTGGAACGTAATTAGATTTCTAATGTAGAAAACCTTAAAAAGCTATGATGATGTCTAAAGAATATTAATTAACTTACGGATTTATGAAAGTGTTGTAATATCAACGCTTCCAAGCAAAACATTACATTGTCTCCGAAAAAATAACATTTCAGCTCTTCGAAGTCCAGTTATCCGGAAGCCTAATAATCCGGATTGCATGATCTTCAACTAGTCCAAATAAAATTTACTTAGCTCTTCATTTATTTGTAACTTCGAATGTCCCTCTAATTTAAGAATTTAAAAAAATACAAAATGTAATTATATTCTTAAATTAATTTTGAAAAAAAAAATCTGAAAGCTTTCAGATTTCATATTACGCCCAAAGGGGCTTTTTAAACGTTTTCTGTGTTGTCTTTATTTATCATGTTCTTCGCACGTAAACCATAAAATTCAATTCACAAACAGTATCACAAAATAATTTAAAAAGAGCTGTAGAAACATTAGGTATTTTTTGAGACAGGAGAGATGAAAAACGAGCAATGCCCTCCCCAAGACTCGAACCACGGACCTCTCAAATATGCGCCGAGCGTGCTGACCACTATACCACGAAGGCTTGCTAAGAAGGCGGAGAAATACCTTATATACTCCCCCTTTTAAAGGGCGACTGAGGATTAGGAAACCCAATCGCCAAATCCTGATGATGGAGAATCATCATCCACCATCTTTTTTTAGTTCGGCAGCCACTGTAGAGACATCACGTGTTTTTTGAAAGCAGGAGTCATGAAAATGAGCAAAGGCCCTTCCTGGACCAGAACCACATGGACCTCTCGAATACGCGCTGAGTCTGCTGACCACTACATCACGAACGCATGCTAAGAAGGCAGGAGAAATACCTTACAGATGTACAGAACCTTAGACTTTCCGATACACAGTCTCGCGCGCTGGAGATAATTTTTTTTCGTACAGTGTTGCCATTGCTCGCTTTGCATATATTTAGAGCATATGCTAAGAATTTCCGATACAATTTCCGATATTTCCGACATACACAAGCAATCTCGCGCGCTGGAGGTAAAAAAAAAATTTCTTTTCCCCGTACAGTATTGCCATTGGTCGCTTTGAAATCGCTGAGTTTGTTAATCAAAAATTCGTTAAAAGTTTTACGTAATATGAAATAGATAATAAAACAAATTCCCAATTCCAAATTTGGGCTTCCAAGTGCCCATACTAGAGTGGAGGATTGCGTTATTCAAAATTTGTTGTCTCTAGGTACCGTTGTTTTTTCATAATGAGAGAAACTTTCATACATTCATCAAGGTTTTTCATTATTTAATTTCTTTAACCATAATGCAGGGCTCTAATATTTGGCGGCAGCAATTTGAAAACCGAAATGCCATTTACAGTGAACCAACGCAAAATACGAAAATCAAATTAATAGCCCTTCTGGACAAATTTCCCGTTTAGGCTAATAATTCAATTTGCTGGGGAAAATGTATTTTCTATTGCTAAAATACATTTTTTTTTTATTTTTCTAGCCCCGAAGTTTGTTAGCCTGAATGCGATATTAGCCTCGAATTGGGATTTTGAGCCATCCACTATAAATGGCTGTATCACTTTTCAAATTTGTAGTCACCAAATATTATCGGCCTGTATTATTTTTAAAGAAATTTAATAATGAAGAATCTTCATGTATGTATGTACGTTCCTTGCATTATGGAAAAAAATATGGTACCTAGAACACAATCCTCCACCTGAACATGTGCACCTGGAAGCCCGAATTTTGAATTTCGAATTTTATGTTCCAAATTTTGTAAGACTTTATAGAATTTTTAATTAACTTAACAACTTGAAAGCAAGTAGTGGCAGCACTGTGTATGGAATGAAACACATTTATCTCCAGGAAGCAAGATTGCATATCGGAAATTCTAAAGGTATGTTGTTTCTAAATATTTTGAGAATTTGCTGTTGAACTGAAATTTAAGAACATGATATATAATAAATAAAGTTAAGACACAAAACATTAATAATAAAAACGCCAAAAACGTTTTGCAAGCCATCTTAAGAAAACTGAGTAAAAATATAACGAACTGAGAAAAGTCTTGAAAAAAATAGAAAAAAATGCATGCCAAACTGTATCGCTATTTCTAAATACACGCTTCTATAAAATTTTTGCACTTTTGGTGTTGAATTGTATATCATGCAAATGAGAAAAAAAATTATGCTTTTTAATGAATCTAAAATGAGAAAAAGAAATGGTTTAGTAAGAGTGAGTGCAATATCGGAGTGATAAATTACAAGCTCAGCGAGAGCGTAAAAAAACTTAACAAATCATTTTGAGCGGTCGTTAAAATCTGAACCTTCCCAGAATTTTAATTTTATATTATTAACTTTCCTGTATAAATATTAGATTATTAGTTTGCCCTTATAAAGTACAGTATATTATGCATTTCCCCTCTAGAATAAAGATAACACAATTATCTGGATTTTCTATCGCAATGAGATAAGACTCTATTTAGCCCATATATTTGGAGTTCTACTTTCTTAAGCGAATAAAAAAATGTGGCCGAATAGCTAAGACCGTTGAATGCAGGTGATTCGAAGCATATTCTAATCCACAGAATCAGCTATCTACATATATGGTTTCCTTGAATTTATCTCTTTGTAATATGAATATGAGCCAGGTTTCTTTAAAAGGTCCTCCATGAAAGCATTCTTCTCCTTGGATAAATAGCTCTCGTGGTTTTGTTTACTGCATTAAAAAAAAGAAGGGTGTAGCAAAAAATTTCGTTCGAAAAAAGCCAAAAACGGAAGAAGTGAAAAGATCAGTATGAATTGCCAAAGTATGCCTTTACTGTGTGTTTCATTTAAGAAAGTTTACGAAAGCACGAATAAGAAGCACATATGAAAATGATCCGAAAACATTCTTTCGAACAACTGTATATCATGAGCAATTAACAATGTAACCAATTTGTTGTCTCCTTACTTATCATGATTTTCACTGCGCGACATTTCCATTTCTGCATTCAGAAAAAATATATTATTCACTCACGATTGTAGGAAGCCATGTGTTGGTACTCAAAGCTATAGCAAGAGGCTTTATCTAATCACTGATCTTAAACGCATATTTGCTTAAACGGCCTGACTGTACAAAATTTCTCAAGATAAGAGAGAATTTGATGAGAACAATTTAAGAACTAGTACCTGAAGAGTTTTCGATATGAAAAATTTAACTTTTATAAGACTTCTTTTCGTCAGATTGTCCAGAATTGGTCTTTCGTTATTTCCCTCTATCACATAATTGCCCCTTTTCTGACAGTTAAGATATGGAAACAGATTGTTTAACAACCACATGTACTTCGAAAATATTTATTCCTTGGTATGAAGAATTAACAATTTCTAAACGGCCAGCTACTGACCTAATTATGTATGTTATTTTATGGAATGCATTTATTTTAATGACGAAAGAGAGTGATTCATGTTTGTTACTTTCTGAGGTTTAAGCAAAATTTAGAGGAAACTTTAGGCCGAACATAAGCAAGAAAGTCACTAAAGCGGCAAATCTACTGTATAATACCTTCGCAAAGTCTGCAAATAAAAGATTCGTATCATTTTATAGCTATAATTAATTGAGAATAAATATCTGGCAGCCATACTCGAAAAATAAAGCTTCTGGCCAACTTTTTTTACTAGTGTGTGTGTTCCTTCTCCTCTGTGTGGTCTTTAGGTTTATTTATTACGTTAGCCATACTATGCCAGAGAATTTTGTGCATTGTCCCGTGTTTCCGTAAGGTTGAGTTTTCGAATATTTTATTGTAAATAAAATTAACATAGCCAGTTCATTCAGTACACGTGTGCTACAAATAATGATTACACAACAATAAATAATGCTTGCAGCAGTTGATTAGTCGTTTATCAATCATAACAAAAATGCTAAATCTTAAGAAAGGCATATTTGTAGAAAAAAGTCGCATTTCCTCAACGATATTCTCAAGGTTATGTGGTTAGCAGCTCCAGCCAAATAACTGGAATTTTTGTGTTCGAATGCGGATTAGGGCAAAGTTGATTTATCAAGTTTTCGGGCTTCGATCTTGATGCAGTGGCACCTGAACTAAGAATGCAGTGGAGGATAACTGATAATGATTTGAATTTGGATGACTGGGTCTCGTCCTTCAAATCAATCATCCTTTAACTGTAGTGAATGTAAGGAATTATCGCATTTTCAAAAAACCATGTGCAATACCACCAATGCCGGGTGGTTAAGACTGCTGAATACTGTTGATTCAAACCGGGTTCGAACTCATTCAAACAGCCTGGCTGTACATTTGGTTTTTGTGCTTTTCCCATGTGTGACATGAATATGAGCCAGTTTTCCTTAAAAAACGTCCATAAAGGCATACTTCTCCTCTGACTCATAGCGCTTGTGTTCTTTGCCACATTCAAATAAATTATTCACTATGTGTATGTTTTGATGTGTTGGTGTTTAGCATGCCCAGCTTACAAATGTATGATTCGTAGCTCGAATGCCGATGAGATCTTAAATGATTTATCATGCTTCTTGTGTTCAAAAAGCTTACAGCCTTCCTCGTGTTTTTATGAACTGTTTTTTGGCGAATACCGATTAGAATTCACTTAATGTTAGAGATAAATCATAGCAATCATCTAGCATCTAGCACATTTCCTCAAAACTTACTCGCGTGTTAAATTTTGCAATATTGGAGATCCTATTCCTTCATTTATAATGGATCTTGTTTGAGAAAAAGTAAGCAACTTTATAATCCAAAAAAATTTTTTTTTCCTTTTTGACCCATTAAATACTTATGTCTAAGACTTTGGAAAGAAAAGAACTAGAGGTGCATTTTTCAATATTGTAGTGAAATTGTTCCGTTCAGCCAATCGCATCGTGGCTCAGTTGGTAAGACGGTAGATTCAGAAGCTAAAGTTCCCGAGTTCGAAACCCATCAAAGGCAAATTATATGAAAGCTGGTTTTGCTTAAATGACCTTTCTGTTAAGTTCATTTTCCATTCATTAAAAACCTTCCAAGGCTAGAATGCTCCAGCTTGTTCATCAAGTGTATATAAGTGGTTACTTGTTCAGTTCTAATAATGGAGTCTTGAGCTGAGACTTAGTACTTTCCTCTTCATTTTGTCTTACTGCAATCACTTCATCTACGCGACAATATTCCGTTGTTTTACTTGCTTATTATTTCATGAACGCAGTTTCATAAAAGCTGCTTACGTATAAATACTGGGCGTATACGTAGATGTTGGTTATTTTATTCATCAGAATAATCTGTCGCGTTTAGAGCTAAGCATATATTCTTAAAATGTGCTCATTGTTCTCCTTAATTTTGAACTGCCTTATTAAAAATAGCATTATGGTTTTTAAATTTATACAATTTTCAGTTTAAGTATCAAAGAAGATTTGTAAATTCGAAAATATTTTATTGTATTTTGTACAAAGAATCCCATCTTTCGCAGCATATACATATCAAACAGTTCAGTTTTTATACCCTTCAGCAAACTATAAAATACTGTGGGGGAGAGGAATAGCCAGAGTTTCATTTTTTGCAGTGTTGCCATATTACTTCATTCATATGATCCATATTATATAAACAGTTTAATATCTAAATGGCCCCTTTACTTTGTTGAAGGATCACAGTAAAAAAAAAAATAATTTTTTTTGAATAATCCGCTAGTCCATTAAGAAATGAGTTTCTAAACTCTTCATGAAATGTAATGAATAAGCCACTCATTCCTCGGAGAATAAAAGGACTGGAAAGTTCTACTCAGTTCTTTAATTAATTAGTTCAGCGTTGAGGAAGGAGGTTCCATCAGAATCGCTTCTGCATGAATAGGCATGGAACAAATGAATTCATCGCTCATAGTAATAATTTGGAAGCAATGAGAATAACCCAGGACGGTTAAGGATTCTTTCGAGCTGGTTAAAACAAGGTAAATTTGATATTAAAATGAAGCGTAAAGACGGCTTTTCTCAATGCCACTGGCATCGATGATTCAAAGAAGCTTTTTGAATTATTTAAAAGAAGGATGTATATATTTTCCAGCGGCTGTCGAAATTCTATTTTAGCTGTACCTTGGTTAATGCTGTGATTCATGAGGGTAGAAGTATAACTTTACCGAAGCATTTCATTACGCATTATCGCAAATTCGTCACCAGTCACACATTCAGACCCGAAAAGGTATTCTAAAATTTTAGCAGGTAGATATTATCAACGCTTGTTTTCATGTAGGGGAAACTAGAATTAAAAAATGGTGTGCTTTTCGAACTTTGGAATTGAAATTAAATCTAATGCTATTGGTAGAACAATTTGCATATTTTCATAAAACTATATAATCCTAACAATCTCAAGCAATCTTCTTATAATGTGAAGTGTAATCAATGTGTTTCTGATCAAGGGTAATAGTGGTTGTATTCCAAAGAAACTGCTACCATTATTGGGACAATGTTCACCTTATTTTCTCCCGCCTTTACGCATGCTTTCGTGGTGTAATGGCAGTACACTGAGCGCGTATACGAGAGGTCCAGGTTCGAGTTACCGCGAGGGTATTGCCCAGTTTTCACGTCTCCAACATCAAAGAACACCTAATGACTCTACGATCTCATTAGCTAAAGACATCCATCTGGTAGAATTAAACTATCCAATAGAACAAAAGTGCATGACAATAAGTTTTGTCAAATTGTCGTCTAAATGAAAGTGATATCCTAGCTAACAAATTTTAGAATACATAAGATAGAGAAACGCAAAGATCTGGATCTCCGGATCTTGGGCTTTTGATTTATGCTTATTTACCTTCTACTTCACTTCCCTGAAAACAAGAGGTTGTGCACTGTCGTGCTATGGTATGATATCTTTAACGAAGTGATGAAGATAATTAATAAATGTTGCAGCTTGAAACTAGAACTAAATAAAATCTATTAATTTGTGTCATTCTATTTCCATAATAACAATAGTAATAATATTTTCATATATATCTCCTTTAAATGCATCAGGTAGAAGTACTTTAAAGGCATTCAGTGTCAACAGTATGCGTGCTATATTCAATATATTTTATAGCAGTAGTGCTTATTAATCATGTTGCTTAACTATGGCTCTCATAAAAGTTCACCTAATATACATCATATCCATGAAAACAGAGAGGAAAAAATGAAAAATTCTTTAAGTATCCCATATATATTTCTTATTTATGCTCTAATAATTGCTGCGGAAAACATTTGTGTATATGTAAAGTGAACTACTTAAATAGTTCACTTCCAATCATGGCATAGTGTTGAAGGATTTAGCAGACTTGATGGTATTATTTGACGAAACTTGACGGACTCAAAAATAATAACTGAGGGAGTCCAACCCTTAATTAGAATCCGAGACCTCGAGGTACTTTACGTAGGGCTTTCTCATTCTACTCATAGTAAGGTCCAGTTTTCATACCTACGTATGTTATCATACCTACGTTATCATGCTACGTATGTTTTCATACCTACGGTGTTAAAAAATAGTTGTTGATGTAAGTAAAAGAGAGCGTTACAAGTCCATCTATTTGATACCTAAGCGCCTCCCTTTCTGGATTTGTGACTATGTAGAAATTGATGATTAATTCAGTCTCCTTTGTTTTAGAATTCGGACTTCCAGCAGGTATAGTAGTTAATGACCTTGACTGCTGTAGTGATGGGGTTGGGCTCTAATCCCGAAGAAGACATGGTTGTAACTATTCGTCCATTCATAGGAGGCCACGGTGGCCATCTGTTAGGCGCTTCCATAATGAAATGGCCACCACTTTCGATCCCTGTAGTGGCGCAAGTCTAATGGCTATTAAATAAAGGGCCCGGTCACTAAAAAAAGTTTTAGAATTCGAACTGCCGTGCGCAATATAATTCAAGATAAAAAATATTCGATGTAACTATTGAGTGCCCGCTTTTTCACATTTTGTAACTGGATTTAGGCTTTTAGCCAACCTTACGTGCGTGTGTGTATATATATGTAATAATAAATGCAAGGAAAAGACGGAGGAGCGTAGATGCGTAATAGCTATATAGGATAGATCGTAGATCCATGTTGAAGAAGAAGAATTCTGATTATGTAGTATGCTAATATGTTGACTTCGTAATATCTAAGAGGCAGTTTTTACAAACTGCCTCTTAGATATTACGAACAGTCGGTCAGTCAAACGGCAGTCGAGGCAGTTTTAACTCCATTTTTTTTTCCGGTTGACGTTTTCGGCCACAATCACTTAGCAGTCTAGTCGTGCCTATTCAAGAACATTTACATTTTTGATATTGTTGGGATAGGAAGCGCATAACGAAATTACGTCTAAGTAGCGCACAGAGAAAAGCTGAAGTGCGATGTTATCCAATATGGAGACACGCGAAGAGAAAGGTTTTGGTTTTGTTAAAGGTGTCAGTTCCCAATTATCACGTCATCAGGCCTGCGTAGGCCATGCAAAATGGAATGATCTAGAAACGACGAAATCCAGAGAAGTAATTACGATTTTTAGAACAGGGAGAATTAAGGGAAATTAGAGGTTAGTTTAAATTATAATTTTGATTTACATAATTTTAATATTATATATATATGTATTAATTTTTTAGATTTTAATTAAAATGTGATAAAACCCATACCACGGCATGCACCTAATTTTTCGAGCTCGTTAATTTTCGTAACACGGAAAATTGTTTGACTGACGTATAGCCAAGGCACATTTTTGAAAGATTTTAAATCGAAGACTTTGCTAAAGATGCTTTTCTTACATTACTAAAAACATATTGTTGCTTGCGTACGGATTCGTAATAGATTGAATGCCTAAGTACGATAAGAAGTTAATAAAATTTTATTCTAATTAAAGGAAATATAACAAAACGCTAGATTATTCCTCAAAGATATTTGTACATTATCACAATATCACGCAATATAATCAGTAACTACTAAAACACTAAATTTTAAACTACTAAAACATTAAATACAACGCAATCCAAAGCGCAGAGAAAGCTAATCCGATCTCACCGCGAGTTCGCTACAATCAGCAACAACAGTTAGCTGAACAACAACTGAGCTGAGATGTTTCTCTCCGGCTTTTATAGTTTTTTAAATAAGCCGCATGAGAGAGTTCTAGCAATTTCTGGAAAGCAAAAAGAGTAAAATTACGGTTACAGCCAACTTAAACTTTTATGCCATGTTAAATGCGCGTGCTCTTATATTTTTACTTTTCCGGCGTAGCATTCTCTTAAAATATGTCACGCGCAGCATTGCATGAGGTAGCAAACCAATTTTAATTATAATTATATTAAAAATATCTAATTAAATGCAAAATTCGCAACAATATTTATGAATAATACAGGATTGTTGTTAATTCTGTAAATAAGAATTTAATCCATATGTTGTTGCTTTGATTTAACCGAATTCAGTTGCTGTTCGAAAAATTTGCAGCAATGTGTAAAATATTAGTCACCATAGCTATAATGTATTTAAAAAAGTTCTTTGCTGTTGTAATTATAATATGTGTTCATTATTATATACTTTGTAAATAACGACATTCCGACAATTCAGGTGTTGGATTTTCATTATAAACAAAACTTTCACATATTTTATTTTAGTTTTAAATAATAAAAAAGTATGCAATCAAATTCAGCTTAATTAAATGTCGCCATGAAGAATGATTGGTAATCAAATTCATATTAATCATGTTTAGCTGATTCACCTCGTTATGTAAAAGATAACCATCCGCACTAATACCTAAACTTACCTGCTGAGATTAAATAATGTTCTGTAAGACCTTAGTAAACTCCAAGAAAATTAAACATTTTTCTGTTAGTGAAAGAAAATAAGTACAAAGATTTTGCGATCTCATTAAAATTTAAATGCACTTGTATTCAGATATAATAGCTAATTAAAATCTTTGGGGTGAGTTAAACAAGAAAAACTGCATATTTTCTTTACAGTATAGCTTTCCTACGATGTGTAAAATCTTTTAACTGTTACTGTAAAATAGTGTTTCGAGTATATTTTAATATCAATATTACTGGCACCGAGAATTTATTAGAAGCGGTATGCAAAGATTCAGTTAGCTATTAAATCGAGTCCCTAAGATAGGGATTCATGGAAAATATTTGATAGCCTCATTACTCCAAGGTATTTAAAGCAAGGTAATTAAGATTAACATATACCTTAAAATTTGCTTTTACATGTACAAATAAGCATCACACTGGAAACATTCCCCTTAATCAATCAAGTTTCTTTCAAACTTCCCTAGTATATCAACAAACTATTCTTATTTGACAGCCAATTCGATATATCTTTCCTGATTTTGTCCCCGATATAGGGGTGTCAGCTGGCGAAATCCAAGAGTTGTTCCTTCTTTATCCACATTCGTCGAAGCCGTCCTGAGAGGTTTCCACCACATTTAGTTCTTCAGGAGATACAAAATCTACTTTTGTGAATTTATTCGAAAGATAGTGTAGCTAAGTTTCCTAGGTTTCGTTTTCTGTTTGAAGAAATGTTAGAAAAATGTTTTGTGTATTAATCACTGAAAACGAGGTAACGAACAGAATTATATACAAACTAGACGGAAGTTTCCAACAAAGCTTTAAGCAGAATTTCTGCAAAGAATTTAATTTTAACTTATATCTATCTAAACTGTAATGAAAGATAAAATTACGTCAAGAGAAAAACTACACTCTTGCTCTTTTTAAGAACGGAACTGTGTTTAAAGCAGCAGAAAAATCAGACAAAGCACATCAAACTGCAGTGTCTCTTTAGGAATAATTTTGCAAGGCTATTGTGTTTTAGAGGGCATATACTGCATGTTAATAAATTTCTCTTTCGGGAATATAACTACTTGCAATTATTCATGTTGGAATTTATTCAAGAAAAATTCAGTTTGGAAAAGAAACATTTTCTCCAATGATCATGGTTTTTCACTCGCTGAGTCATAAGCTAACACAGAATTTACAAGCTATATTCTGTTTCACATATTAAGTATTCGGCAAAAGAGCAATTTAAGATACAGCTGCAAATAATTCAATGTAACAATATTTCTATTCTAATAATTGTTTGCATTATTTTCACATGATTTACCATGTGGTAGAATGGAAAAAGCTAATAAAAAGGAAACCTCTCTCGTAAAAGCTAGCGGTATTAGTTTAATAATAAAAACATTAAATTTAATCGCAATCGATAATGAAGAAAGGTGTTAAAAACTCTAACAATTAAAAAAAGTAAAAATTATTATTCTGAATTTCGAATCAAGGAAGTACAAAATGTAATTAGTGTTGACGACGATTAGGCTGAAAAAGTATTTGCGTTAACTGTAAAATCAAAAACTAAAATAAGTATGTAGAATTAACAGAAAAAGTTTCATTGGCGATGTCCAGAAAATAAGACGACACGTGGACATTAAATTAGCAGGAATTCCAGTTCTCCAGTTCTTTATAAAACATTAAGGTTTATTTATGGTAATTTTAGTCTATTACTGAGTTAAAAGTTCAGCTTCCTCAAAAACAAAAAATGCATTGCTTGCATGTCGTTTTAATGACTGGAATAAAACAAATTAGAACCACAGAGATGATATGTTTATATTATTATTGTTTAGATACTTAACTGAAAAAAAATACAGGGGAACAGATTTAATTGTTGAAAAGCACAAAAATGAAGCCTGAATTTACAGAACTCTCATTATCTTTGGAAAGGTTAATTGTTCGTTAGATTTAATAAAGAAAAATATGCATTGTAGGGATTACTTTAATTTTGAAACCTTTTCCGTTAAATTCTTGTTTCCCACCTACATGTCCCTACCAGAATGAGATTAAAATATCGCGTTTTATATAAATGAAGTGGAACCAGTATTTAATGGGAAGTTCAGTCACTTCCGTAGAGGAGCCCAGAAGCGTGTTCTACCTCTGTCGTCTTCTCAGTAAAGCGTGTTCTGCCTTCGAGCCACGTCGTTGGTTTAAGAGTATTTTATTACGTTCGGCCGTAGTTACGTGCCTGTTAGTATTCGACGGTGAGGTTTTATTATGGGCAACTCGGTTAGTTATTTTAGCTCAGCTTCGGCCAAAGTTTAGCTAGTTAGAATTAGTTTAGCTTCTTATTTTCTAGCTTAAGACCAAGTGGAGGCTTTTCTTTAAGCCCGAGAGAGGCCGTCTGTAGTATTTCTTTGAGTGAGTGAAAGATTATTTTAACCTTTCTTCGGACTTGTATTTTATACTTGTAAGAAGACCAGTAAAATTCTAGTATCCAACGACACGAAATTAACATAGAACTATATAGCCTCCATTAGGACTTTTGATTTGTGCAAGAAATAACGCTTCGACAGTTTAATTGTGAAGCTTAATAGCGAGATAAAACTTTAACACTACTCATAATTGCAAAAACATTCTTTATCTTAGTAACGAGCATCATTTTTGAAAACATGATCTCAAACATTAGACAGTATTATTCCTTCTGCAGTAAACCAATTATAAATCAGACATATTTTAAAATTAATTTTAATCTTCTTTCCCGCTCTCCATGTCTTAAATCTCGCGCATTTTATTAATATTTGTGTTCAGAAAACACTATGAAACAATTAATTGGTTATGTCTTCGTTTCCTAAGCACGCATGTAATAGTTCATAACGAATAAGTCAAATATTTAAAATTGAATTACTTAAAAGTGCGTAATAGTTCAAACCGAATGAAGTGCAACTAAAAATTATATGGCAATGGAATTTACTCTATTCCAATTTCCGTTAAGAAAACAAAAATTTCCCAAAACTAACACCAGAAAGAAATTTTTTCTTGGTTTTAATGTCAGAATGTTACTGATATTTTATAACTTGGATTATCTACGTTTAATATATTACCTTAATTTCCTAATTATATTTTAAGATGCATGTATATATACGTTCTTACAGACAATACGAAAAATATTCTATACCGTATGTATACGGCATTGCTGGCCAATGAGTTTTAACGTAATGAGCAGAACCAACTCATGGTTTGAGTCAAGCCAGCTTTCTTAGTTGAAACGTAATTCAGTTTTAAGACGCAAATGCTAAACTAAAGATTTCAAAGTTTTTAATAGAAAATGATGTTATTATTGAGTTTTTACTTACTAACTTTTTTTCTATTATACTTACGCTTGAAATAAAGTACTGATATTTTACGTTTTTATTTTTGGTTTGAAATTTTCCATTATATAAATGTGGAAAATCGACTATTTACTTACTAACTTTTTTTCTATTATACTTACGCTTGAAATAAAGTACTGATATTTTACGTTTTTATTTTTGGTTTGAAATTTTCCATTATATAAATGTGGCTGTGCCTTTACGTGTAATACAATAAATATCTTATGAGTGCCTCCAGCACCAATAAATAATATATGTAAACAATTGCTTTATTTAATAGATAAATGATAAAATAATTATTTAGAAAAGCCAACGAACAGTTTACCATACCGTGAAGAAAACACATTTAAAGTTGCCTACTGATGTGGAGTACATAATCGGAAGCAAGGAAGAAAGTGTGATTAGATTGCAACTGATTTAATTGCAGCAGCATCATATAATTGAAATTACTGGGGATACTAGTTGCTTGCATAAAGATCCTCATTAAAGGGATATGAAATGTTCTCGCGTCTGCGAGACATAAAGGAACACTGTTACTATCATTTTTAGACATTACTTTCCTATTCTATGAGTAATTAACATCAAGCTTTGCCGCATCTATTCTCGAAATATCCAACGTCTCGGCACCGTTATATTCGGAACAAGTTCCCTGTGCGAATTAGTCTCTTATATTTCCTCTTCTTTTCACATCATAATAAATGTATAATGTTTCGTCGCGATACACCTACGCGATTTCTAAATAAATTAGCCTCTTGCCAGTCTGCAGGAAAATTGCTGAATTTATTATTCTCAAAGCCATCCATAATTACGCCGAAAACCAAGGACTTCTGATCCCCCAATAGTATGGGTTCAGTAAAAACCATTCTACTGTTCATCAATTATATCGTGTCACAGAAATGATTTCATTTGGCTTACAAAGAAAAATCAACACTGCTGCAATTTTCCTAGATATAGCTAAGGCGTTTGGTCGTGTTTGGCTCGATAGACTCATTTACAAGCTAATCATTCTGGGTTTCCAGAACACATCATTACACTATTCCTATCGCGTTGTCTTCAAAAATATATTTTCTCGTTCGCGTAAACAATTTTTTTCACTAAGCAAAAAAATTGCGCAGGCATTCGCCAGGGGCGCTTCTAGAGCCTTTACTCTTCAGTATCTACACAAACGATATCCCGTACACATAGAACACACTTGCTATGTACGCACATGATACTGAGATCCTCACCCAAAATGCATCTATTAGCTCAGTTCTACAACAGCTACAAACACACATTCATGCACTAAAGTTCTGGCTCAGCAAATGGAAGATAAAAATTAATGTTGAAAAAACTATTGCTGTCATGTTTAGAAGGAAACTGAATATTGATAGAAACTTCACCTTCTACATTACTCATAGTCCCTGGTCCAAGGAAATCAAATACCTAGGTGTAATTCTAGATCATCACTTAACATGGAAGCCCAAAGCTAACAACATAATTACAAAGCTTCGAGCTAGTAAATCTACACTTAAAGCCCCATACAGCCTTTAGCAATAGATAAAAAATTACTCATTTATAAGGCTATTCTGTGACCCATTTTTACATATGCATAAGTTTGCAAAAGTACCTTACTAAAATTACAGCAGCTTCAAAACTCAACATTGAGACAACTGGCAAACTGTCCTTGGCATGTCCGTAACGACGCCATTCACGACGAATGCAATATTCTACTAATAGTTGATGTAATGATCAAGTTATCAAAAATATTTACACTGATATTAGCAAGGCAAACAACCCAACAATTCCAGTTCTAAGGCCAAAGGCCGTCCTCAGAAATGTATTATAGAGGTATTTCCTCTTTTGACTAACTTCTAATTACCTAAAAAAACTCATTATTTATTCCTTAATCAATTTATACTGCATATTAATATATCAAAATGTATGGCTCAGCACTAATAATTCGAAAAACTTAAACTTTTAATCCTTCCTTTTAATCCTAAACTTATAGCAGGCTTAATTTAACTTTTTCATCTGGCCCCACCCCCTCATTCATTCGCCAGTCCCCAAATTAGTACGGAACTGAAAAGAGCCTAGCCCCTCCCCCTAGCACACTGCAGATCTCACCTGACACAAAAAGACTCCTCCTCCGCAGCCAAAAGCAGACTTGCAAGCTCCTGATTAACCCTGACTGTTGAACAAGTTCCGGGTCTTCACCACTTCAACTTTTTCAGAACTTCTCTTCAACTTAATAATTACCATGAACTCAATAATTGCTATGAACTTTGACATTACTTCTGAATGTGTCAAAACTGCTATCTCTTTACGCTTCAACTTCTCACTGAATTACTATTTTCTACGAACTTGTACAACGCTATTTTCAACGTTCGAAAAAAGATACAATTACTACACTGGGATAGGGCTACGCCCAGGAGCCCACTACAACTCGAAGAGGAAAACACGAAGCGACGGGTATCTTTTGGGGCTAACATGCCACATTTAACGCCTACAGTTGTATATTGTATTAATGCTATACAATTTTGAAATCGATGAGTCGTTATCCGGAGAAAGGGTGAAGTGGGTAAATTAAAATATTAGCTAAACGGAGACGAATGAGAAACTCGAATGGAGTAAGCGAAGAAAAAAAATCTGATGTGTACACCACATGACTTCCTTGTACGGATATTAAATTACACTCAATTTTCCTGCATTTAATTTAAACATACTGAATTAACAGTTAACGAATTTGGAATTAAATCTACTTCGTCGATAGCGCATAAACTACAATAGAATAAATGCAATCTTTAAAGTTTACTATATTTATTTACCATAGCCACACCTCGGTTCTAGATTCACTTAACATCTCATCCATATTATAGGTCAGAGTGAGCAAACATTATAGCATCTAAAGAATTACCACAAGTTATATTCAAATACTAAATCTAAAACGATGCATAAAAGAAGATAACATATAAAAAAAGAACAGTTTTTCTCAAACGATTCAGCGCCGCTTACCTAATGCGCATGAGCTACTGATTAATTCAGTTCTCAATTCGCGGTAAGGGAAAAATACGTAAAAATTCGAAATTTCTTCATTAAAAATTGAAAGATATAGAAAAACAAAAAACATCAGTACAGTTAAAGCAATTAAAAAGCAATTTTTACAGTTAAAATTACAGTTTGTACGCAAAAACAAGCTAATAACTTAAATGACAATTCCAAAATGAATTAAGCATAATTTAATTCGCAATAATAAAAGAAGACGTTACTTTGTTGTTGCGAAGTTTAGTTTCTCTAGATTGGCAGCAAATCCATTATTCTGCTAAGTATCAAATGTAAACAAATATGTCCGCTATCATAACCAAAAATTAGGCTTAGCCGCACTTAAAAAAATTTTAAATTGTTGATAATTTCACAATTATTGGACGCAGGTTAACTAAGGGCATAAAAATCTTAACCGAAAGATAAGAACAACATAATTCAATCATTTTAAAGCAAAAAATACACAATTTACAAACTTATAAGAATAAAGAAACTAGATATATATATACATATATTTCTATACTTTTGGTCCGGCCGATTGCAACCAAAATGCGAAGTGCACATCTACATGTTATAGCAGTCCTGTATACAAAATTTCAACGTCCTGAGGCTACTCGTTTTTGAATTATGCGAGATGTACGTAAGCACAGACGCCACGAAAAAGTCTCTTCAGAATCCATCTGAAATCAGTTTCATAATTATTTAGCTCTTTATTCCTTAAAAGAGTCCTTTATTCTGTCTTTACGCATGGATGTTAGCCAAAGACATAGTTAAATTACATTTGATAGCGGTCAAAATAGATATCTTCGTTGAAATATAGTACCCGAAATTTTTCATGATTACAATACTTCCTTTTTACTTCGTACAAGGAAGTAAAAAGAAAATAAATTATTTGATTCATTCCTAGCACAGGTGAGTAAACTCCCTATTCCCCATATACATAACATTGAATCCTTAACAACCTGTAAATTAATCATAAACAAATTATTACATCATAAACAATTATAATATATAAAATTCTGACATGTCACAGAGCAGACATGACATGTCGAAGAGGCAGAGCGGACAGAAAGACCAATCAGGAAATTAAGTAAGGTGATGTACGGTAGCACATACGCAGATATGCAGGTAGACGTAATGGGGGAGTGTCTGAGTAGTATAAAGCATGTTGTCGGTGTAAGATCAGTATTTCTGGCAAAAAGATTGCACGCCGTACAGCAGTTAAAATCACACCGAGTTGCTGCCTCAGCGAGAAATGGCGAATAATCAATCTGTTAGACGACATCTGAATGCTTTTATCCGAGGTCGAATCATTGGGAAGTTGGAGGAAGGCCGCAGTGTGACAAGTGTGGCTGCAGAGTTCGGAATTGCTCACAGCATCGTTTCACGACTTTGGAGACAATTTCAGACTACAGGAACAGCTATCCGGGGGTTTAGTAGTGGTCGTCCACGAGGAACCACACCCGCAGATGACCGGTATATTGCCTTACAGGCCAGAAGAAACAGGCGGCAGACAGCGGGAGAAATCGCTAGACACACGACACAGGCGACTGGACGACCGATATCGCGTTTTACCGTGGCCAGAAGACTGCACGGTGGTGGTCTGTTTGCACGACGCCCTGTACGGTGTGTACCTCTAACGCCTGCCCATCGGAGAAGGCGTTCTCTGTGGTGCCGGGAACACCGGAATTGGAGAGACAATGAATGGGGACGAGTACTCTTTACAGATGAGAGCAGATTTAGTCTGAGTTGCGATTCTAGACACATACACATCTGGACAGAGCGGGGAACACGCAATAACCCCTTCAACATCATCAAAAGGGACTGTTTTGGAGGTCGCGGAGTTCTCGTTCGAGCAGACATAATGCTTGGTAGCCGGACCGACCTTCATATCTCCCAAGGAGGTTCGTCACCTGGGACTGCTATTGTAACGAGGTTCTTCTTCCTTAGATGCGTCTTTTCACAAGGGCTATGGGTCCTCAGTTCCTCTTCATGGACGACAACGCTCCACCTCATCGCACAGTTACTGTCGAAGAGCTGTTGGAGAGTGAAGATATTGAACACATGGATTGGTCGGCAAGATCTCTGGATCTAAATCCCGTCAAGCATGTACGAAACTTACTAGGGAGACCTGTGGCAGCACGTAACTTATCGCCAGTAACGATTCCGAAACTGCGATTGGTGCTACAAGAGGAACGAGCAGCAGTGTCTCAACAGCTCATTAACAACCACATATCCAGCATGCACAAATGATGTGAAACCTGCTCAGGGAAGTCAGGGAAGATCATATCCCCTATTAAAGACATGATGTTGCTTGCTGGACACCCATCACAGGGATGTTTCGGCCTTCAGTCGCATTGCGCCCCATGCTACGTTTTCAATAAAGCTTCTTTTTATCCCTCTGATTTCTCTTTTAGTAAGTGTTGCTTACATTACTCATGTCCTTACGTATTGGGGATCTTACGGTATTAAATGTGTTGATTTGGAAAGCTTTTGTACAAAGTTATATTGAAAAAAAGTCTCGTCCTTAATTTTTGCACACCAGTGTATTTTATATACCGGTCTTAAAATCGTATAAATAATGTTCTTTTAATTATCAGTTCTGACTGAAATGCAGTAAATGTATAAGATTCAGCATGTGCACGTCATATAGTTGCAAATTTTGAATCTTTTCTCGCCCTCTAATAGAATTTATGAATCTTCAATCATGATACCTCGGAATGAGCTATAATTATTTCATAACTGGAAACTATTGAGTATTCATAGTATAATGCTGCCATTTAGAATTAAAAAGAAACACTAGAAAGTTACGATTACAGCTTTTGGTGTAGAAAAATTAGCATTTTTAGGAGGTTAAAAATTGAAAAACAACCGTTATATTTTATATAACACTGCCTTTTAAAAGATTTTAAATGTCGACATCAAATACGTATGTTCTGCACTTTCCCTTTCTTGTTTAGTACTTTTTTTCAGTTTAGATTCATTTAGCTTATTTTCTTCTCTCATTTATAAATAATCATAAGAGTTAGTCGTTTGTTGTTCGCATGTGAGTTTAATAATTGTCTTTAATCCCTTGCCACTATTACTGTGTTCACGTTAGTTAACAAACAATGTAATTAGAGTGTCTGGATGAAAATTCGCTTCCACAGTTGTCTTAAAGTACTAAGAAGCGTAAAGTAAATTTAAAAGTAAAGTGTCAACAAGAGTAAAGTAAATTTAAAAGTATATTGGGAAATGCTTGATATTGAAATTAAAAATAAAAGCAAAATTAAAAATAAAATTTCAGTTGGATTCATCGAACAATTACAGTAATCTTCTATTACTCAATTGAACAATAACAGTAATCTTTTTATTATAAAAAAAAGACTTTAAAATAACAAAAATAAATGGATTTTAGAAATGTTCATTTCTTCGTAAAAGTTGTTAAACCATCCAGACAGCATAGCCATTGAATCTTTAGCATCAATAGCCAAAATTTAGTTTTTACCACCAAAATAAATCTCAGCTTTCACTTTAATATCTCCATTAATATCTATCATCATTCCTTGGTGGATTAGCACTGTCACCAAGGGTTCAGTAACGGCTGACTCAGAACTTTTACGACCCACGCTTATCAGAATGCCATACCCCAACCATCAATATCATCATGTGGCCCAGAGGGGATGACATCTATCCCGAACTGTTCTGATTTGGACAGACAGGTCACCTGTTATTAGTTAGAAATATTTTAGTTTTCTTTCTTTCTGACTATGTTGCTGTGTTCTGGAGGAAAAGAAAAATACCGTAATATAAACTTCGCAAGGCAATGATTGAGAGTTATGCTTTATTATCGAAAGTTTGGCGAGCTTATACAAAGGAAATATATTACTGGAATCAGTGATAAAGGAGAGATATTATACTAAAGAAGACATATTACTCAAGATATTGCGAATAGAATGTTTTGATACCAAAAGAGATTTATTATTAAAGCTTTTATAAATAATGAAAAGCTCAGTTTACCGGTTAGATGTAATAAGTAATCATTCTCAGGCCTAGAATCGCAATGGAAATCGCAAAGCAGGTATGGATTGTATTTCAATTCGCATAAGTAATTCTTTGCTTTTCCTCTTGTGCATCTATTATATAAAGTTAAAGACGGTAGGGCATACGAATGAAATTTTCCCTGTTAACTTTTATAACTACGTTGCGACTATGATAAAGTTATTTCTTATCCGGAATTGGCCAGTTTCGGTTGCTGCCCGTAAAAAGAAAAGAAATCTGAAAGATTTAAAATTTTAACGGTCACCCAAAACGGGTTGTTAAGGTTTTTAACTCTATCACTGAAG
>KK120776.1:67140-89768 GCA_000611955.2 Stegodyphus mimosarum
ATTCCTGCTAATTTTTTTTAAAACTTTATTACTAGGCATCGTTCTCTTCACACTTATGGCAACAACAAAATCACAAAATTTTTAAAAGCTTCATACCAGTATGTGTGTAGAATTTCTGATGCAATGTTCATTTTTAGCATACATGTATATACTTTTTTCAGTTCATCATATTAATGTTCAGTTTTCTTAGCAAGAAGACTGATAAAATGTTTTTTGTCTTGATTTAATTAACTTTTTAATGTTTTAATGTGTTAAAGAAGTCTTGGGAGAAAATGTGATAGACTGTTGTCATTGATTTTTCAAATTCTGAGATGCACAGGTTTATTTTTTGTCTTTTTTTAGAAATCTAAGAAGGTACAACGATGCCTCGTGCGTACATTAATTTATTATGAAAAAATCTGATATGTATATCCCATGAACTCCTTGTACAGAATGCTAAATAATATGCATTTTTGTTGCATTTCATTTAAACTTATTGGATTGATTTAAATCTACTACGCCGATATCGCATAAATCACAATAGAATAAATGCACTCTTCAAAAAATTCACTATACTTGTTTCCCATAGCGACACTCTGGCGCTAGGTTCACTTAATAGCGTTACAGCTCATTCATTTTATAACTCAGAACGCACAAAAAATTACATCTGAAGAATTATCTATCGTTTCCACATGTTCTATTCAAATACTATAATAAATCTAAAACGATGTATAAAAAGAAATTAAACAAACAAACAAAAAAGAAACAATTTTTCACAGACGATTCAGTATTTCTCATAAAAATAATTCAGTTCTCACTTCGCGACAAGACAAAAATACATAAAAAATCAAAATATCTGTATTAAAATTACGAAGTAAATCTTAAACACTTACTTCCTCGAATAAATTCCAGAATGGATTAAGCATGATTTAATTCGCAATAATAAAAGAAGGCGTTATCGTTGTTGTTGCGAAGCTTAGTTTTCCTAAATTGGCAACAAATCTACTATTCTTCTAAATTTTAAATGTAAACAAATATCGCTATTAACGTAAACAAAAATTAAGCTTAGCCACACTTAAGCAACTTTTAAATGGTTGATAATTCTACAACTATAATATGCAGGTTAACTAAAGGCATAAAAGTCTTAACCAGAAGGTAAGAACAGCATAATTCAATCATTTTTAAAGCAAAAACGAACAATTTACAAACATATAAGAATAAAGAAACTGAGCTTTCGGAACCGAGTAACAGAGAGGATATATATATACACATATATTTATATACTTTTGGTGCGGGCGACTGCAACCAAAATAGGCAGTGCACATCTGCATGTTATAGCAGTCCTATATATAAAGGTGCAATGTTCTGCAGTTACTCACTTTTGAATTATGCAAAATACATACATATATATCTGTACGTATGTACACTCAGACGCCATGAAAAATTCTATATTAAATCAGAATCTATATTAAATCAGTTTTATGATTTTTTTTGGGGAAAAAGAGTCCTTTATTCTGTCCTTACGTACAGATGTCACGTAAAACATCGTTAAATTGCATTCGATAGCGGTCAAAATAGATATTTTCGTTGAAATATGATACCCGAAAGTTTTTGAGATTACAATACTTCCTTTTTACTTCGTACAATGAAGTAAAAACAAACACTGGAAATGGAAAATAAATTGCCAAAATAAGCGTTAGCTAACTTTCTGGGTGCCAAGATAAAGTAAATACCCATACCTGTCGGAACACAGCATAATGTCCGACAATGTGACAACATAGTGCGAGGCCGAAGTGCATGTATCTTTCGTATTTTTAAGATGTGTTATCAATTTTTAATAGATGTTGTTGTTGGCTAAGAGTGAATTGTTTTTTTAAATCCCATTTCGACAATGAAATGCTTGAAACAACCCACTTTTATTAAAATTTATGAATATTTAAATTTGTGTGGTATTTAAACGGCTAAAACAGGCACATAAAAAATATTAATTACGTTAACCAGATTTTGTCTTTTAAGCATAAAGAAGCCTGGTCATAAAAATTACAGTAACTTGTTCAAAGTTCAGTGAAGTTTTGAACGTCTCCAAAGTTACGCCAATTTATTGTTTTGAAAGCAATATTTATTATCAAATAGAAAAATGCATCACAAATATTTATTGTAAATGTTTATTCTAATAATGTCCAGAATGATATTCCTGACAGGCCTTGAGTCTTATATCGCTTTTTAAATCCTTAAATATTAATGAAAGTAATATATTTTTATGTTAGATGCATCCACATATACTAAAATGAATAAAATCAATCTAGTTTTTTTATTAAAGTATGGCACTTTACTACCTGTTCTATGTATAGCATTAAAAAGCAGTTAAATTCATTATCTATCAGAAAATATATAAGGAACAGAACTTTATAACTGAAACTTATATTATCCTACATTTTGGGATATATGCTTCGCATATTGTGCCATACCCGATTAAACAATCAGATACACTTACCTAACTTCGTATTCTACGTAATTGGCTTTTAAATATTAACAAATAGGTTCCGACCAATTAAGCTATCATTTGCATCTAGCATTAACGTCAAGGTTAAAAATTCAGCTGAACTTATTATAAAATAATTCTCAATTACCTATCTTAAAAGATCACTGAATTAAAAATCTCTGCTTTTAAGCACCCTTTCAATTCGAATCAAATCAAACAAAATGTCCGCAAACTGCTTATTGACAAATCCTCTGGAAATCTAGTTGGTTAGTTAGCACTTACTCCCAGGATTACGGAAATTACTTTGTCTATAAAACACTTCTCTCCCTTCCTTTAGTGTTATTATACGCTACTTACAAATCTCAGCAAATCAAACGCTTTTAGATATTGTTTATATATTTCACAGACCTGATTCTAAGTAAGAAACTTATTTTTTATTGTCGTTCGCCATTTTTAAGGTAACCAATTCTGCCAGAGAACTCATAGAACCTATGCAGTTTTTTTCCTTCCAAATTTAATAAACTCTTTAATGAGACATATACATAGATAAATCTGAAGTAAAGTAATTTTTGTCTTATCTACTAACGTTGTACATGCCTATCTAATTAACGTGTTTAGCTAGACTTGCTCTTCAGTTTATCACTAGCTATAAATCACACGTCTCTACATTTAAAAACTTTTCTTTCTTTTTATCCCTTTGTTGACCGTTACTTATAGACTTCATACAGCTGAACACACTAAATTATCACCTTTAAAATACTGGGCATAATTGCAATCAATTTTTCACTATATTGCACACAGGATAGAACTATGTTCTGGCGCACGTCTCATGTGACCTGATAATATAAGCTATAAGACATTTTCTCGCTTCTTCCAGTAAGCCTTCGTCGTGTAACGGTAGCACACTCAGCGCGTATTCGAGAGATCCAGGGTTCATGTCCCGGCGAGGGCGCTGCACATTTTCCTGTTTCCTAAAAAAAAGGTAATGATTTTACAAATGGCGACTGAACTAAAAGCTGGTGGACAATAGTTTGTTACCGCCAGGATTTGACGACTCTTTTCCCAAATCTCCAGTCACCTTTTAAAAAAGGAGGAGTATACATGGTATTTTCTCCCTTCTTCCAGCATGCCTTCTTGGTGTAACGGTAGCATACTCGGCGCGTATTCGAGAGGTCCAGAGTTCGAGTCTCAGCGAGGGCACTGCACATTTTTCAAGTCTACTGCTTCTAAAAAACCTAATGACTCAAAAAAGTCGTATCATTTATTTTTAACTACCATCTACTAATTTCAAGACCCTAAGAAGCTAGAGAATTAACCTTAGAATCCGTGCTCTTTTTATCTATAATTTTAAACAACAGTTTAACAAAAGTTATACGAAGTTACACGAAGCCGAAATAAATAAATCCTTAATTGCCCATTATATCTTCATATCCCTAAGTAACTCCAATTAATATGCTTAGCTATACTTAGCTACTTGTTAACTGCCTGAAAATTATTTAAAGTCACTGTTCATTTTTAGATGGAAACACGACATTTCTTCTGCATCTTCTAGTTTAAGAGAAAATAAGAAAAAAAAACTGCAACATTGGAAACCTCCTCAGCTGCAAACGTCTACATAATTAAAGACGAGCTTACTGTGTTTCTTTCTTTTTCGACTAATTTCTTAGAAAGAATAATTTTGACTAATTTCTTAGAATATAATCTACTTGGTTTCTCTCCATTTTTATCTACATTTCTTTCCAAAAGGCAACAGAAAAAGATAACCCGAATGCGAAATTCGAACTATAGTTTAAATTGGTTAATGAAAATAATAGCTTTATACCGTCATTAGCGTTTAAATAGCATCACAAGAATTTATACGATCAGTGGCATAGCAAGAGTGTGGCGAAAGGTGCTGCATTTTAAATGTGAAATATATATTAGTCACACGGATTTTCCGAGCAGAAAGACTAATTGATATTTATTGGATGATTGCAAAGTTGAGTACGGTTGTCTGTTCAAGGGGTGGGATGACTAAAAGTTTCTACTAATGGCTTAAAAATATGAAGTGACTCATAATTACGTTACTAAAGGTGTACTGTATCGTATTAATGTCATGCATGTCTGAACACAACTTTACATATCCTATGGTACGTATAAAGTAAATTGTAGATGGCAGACAGCCCGTTGTTTAAGATTGGGCTCCTAATGAACGGGTAATTGCAAAACAAAAACTGCCAATTCGATTTAAACTAAAATTATTCACCCATAGTATCCATTCGATAATTTGATGAAGTGAAAATCAGGAGAATCGGAACAATTCGAAAAGACATGTGATCCGAAACTGGATCGAGGATAGATCAGTTCTTACTATGGTCGACATATTCAAAGAAATTACAAAATAACTTTCTTGCTATGCCTTCCTTACCCCATCAAAATTTTTGTATGCAAAACACAGTTATGATAGTTAAATTATGAATTTAATGAATCAAATAAAGAAGTGTTCTTCGCTGAGCGACGATTATGCTAACAATGCTTATATATGTTAGGCTGTCGACCCCCATAATCATCATCGATCCCTCTTAAAATTTCATTGACACCCAGGGAGTCTATTGGGAGCCCCTGTTCTACAAACTTTTAAATTTGCTAAAATACCTTTTGGCATTTAAACATTAATGTGATATGTTAAGCAGCTTCTTTTAGTAAAAGAACATGTTTCTGATAAGGGAAGATCTGGTGCTGACAGATGTGACTGCGGATATAATACAGATCTTCTGATAGATCAAATGAAAACGTTCAAATACTAATTTTGCCCATGCATTCATATATCTAAGACCTTTCCTTTTTGTATGCCAAGTTTAAATGCATGGTGGTTTGTGACTTTGTCATGTATTTAGAAAAAAACAAGCTTTAGAATGTACTTTCTCGTTTTCCGTTCTTTTGTGGTTTTTGAACATCATCCGCTTGTATCATTCAGCCACGGTATTCATGACATTGCATAGAAATCTGTGTCTTTCATCATATCTGTGCTTGATGATTTCGCAATATTGCTTTTCATAAGACCGCTTTCATTTATCCTAGTTATTTTTAGTCAGTCATTTCTGCATACTGGGCATATCTAAGTACTTATCCGTTGAATTTATTTTCCAGTGGTTATTTCTCTTCACTGGAAAAATAAATATTAATTTTTATTTATTAGCATACTAAATTACAAATATAATTATATTTCTGTTGGCAGCTATATTTATTTGACAGGTAATTTCATGTTTCTCTTTTATTTCAGGTTCTACTGATGCAAAAATATAAGAATAATATCTCCTCTTTCCACATACTTTTCAATTACCATTGACTGATTAATTGTACAATGCATTACCCCTTCTCCATTCTTTAAGACATTTTTCCTTTCTGGTTTAATAAAGGAAATCTTTGTCCCATTTTATGTTTAGCAGTATTATGAAGTTAACAAATAGTAAGAAAGTTATCATCATCTTTCTGAGATTGCAAAGCTGTTTTCACTTTTAACCTTGTAAATGTAAGTCATATCTCACAGATTTCCATAATTATCAAATATAAAAATTGTTTATGAAGTTTTTGACATTCAAAATATTGTGCGTGTAAACCCAGACTATGTATTTTATAATGTCAAAAGTAATTTTAAAATTTAAAAGAACTGAAGAAAGCCAAACCCGCAATTTGAATGTTTCTGGCTTCACTAAAGAAAAACTAAATATTAGGAAATAAAACATAAACGTTAATAATTTAGAAAAAGAGAATATAGCTAATTTGAAAGGTTTTATATTTTAATGGTCAACTCAAAGGGTTCTTTGAGTGTTTAATGTAATTTATCAGTAGAGCCTATCAAAATAGATGGCCCAGCTGGAATACAGATAGACTTTATAGGATACTAGATGAATTTATATTAAGATTAATACAGGAATGTATCATCTGTATATTTGAAAAAGAGCAATTATTAAGCCCTTCTTATTTTAGTTAGATGTAGCATTACGAATAAAATGCATTTTTATTTAAATAATTCCAATTAATAAATTAAAAAATATTAGAAGCTGCATTTATTGCTTTCAAATAATTGTCAATCAGTAACAGACAGCTTCAGTCTGAAAGATTAATAAATATCTTACATTTTGCCCAAGGGTATCAGGTTCAAATGAAAAGTGAAACGACCAATTTACAATGGATGATAGTTTAAAGTGATTCAAACAAAATCGTGTTTCGAAACTAATAGCCCTTTTGGACTAAAAATAATAATGACTTTTTAATAATATAGAATATTTATTTCATTATGTTTAATGTTAGTTTTTATTGTTCGCCCGTTTGCAACTGATGTTGTTTATATGACATATACTGAAGTTAATTCAGGATTCCTTTTAAAAAGCGAAAGGTTAGGACAACAAGATGCATTGTCAGAGTGTTTTGCAAAGAAAATGTAGGTATTTTCGCATCAATAAATGAGGAGAAAATGTTCACGGTCTGAATATTTTAGGAAAGGATATAGAAATATCAACAAAAGTGAATGAAGAAGAAGAACACGAAGATTTGATTCAGTGCATAATAGAAAAGAAATTAGAAAAAGAGAGAAACAAAAATGAAGATGAACGAACAAAACTAAATGTTAAAACAGTATACGGAAGAAGTAGTCAGTAGCGTCAACAATATCTTCATTGATAACAAAACGCTATAAAGAAGGTCGAGGCTAACCTACAAGAGAAAACGAAGAAGAAATCGAAAATGGGCATAAGCAATTCAACCGTTTCGAATATCTGCAAAATTGTGACATGTTAATGTGACCAACACATTTTACTACCATTACGCGAGGTTTTAATAACAGCCTTGGTCAAATTTATGTTTAGTAAATGCATAGAAGGTGTCTGTTACAGAAGCTGTAACCCTTCAAGAGTTATGGATATAAAATTCCGCATAGAATGATTGCTATACAATTCGTTACATACGAAAACTTCTGCCAGCTCCTGAAGTATCTGATTGAGGCTGAATGCATTTTGGAAAATTGGAGTCGAGGTATAAAGTGAGAGGGTCAGTTTAGAATTATTATCAAGAAAATACCACTTATTCATAAACATTTATACACATCTTCTGTGTATTTATTTACTTTATTATTACGATTGCTAGAAAGAATGACTCTCTAAGAAAATAGGCTTACTATAGAAGACGTTCGCCATTTAGACAGACTTCCATTTGCTATTCATTTTATTTTACTAACCTCAAAAACAATTTAAATTGTAAGGTTTTATTAGCGCTTATAATTATTTGCAATGGAATATACACGCACAGTAGGAAAACTTGAACAAATTAAAGGAATGGAAAATTTTTAAAAATGTTTTCGATTTTAAAAGTTTATGTACATTTTTCTCAACAAATTATTTAAAAGTTGATTTTTTTAAATTTTATTGTGAAACGTAATGTATCCTTTTATGGTATATGGCATATAAAAATTCTAAGACCCAAAAATAAATGTTATGAAGAAAAATTAGATAACACACAGCGGACAGGAAAAAAAAACGTTCACTGTCCAAAAGAACCTCAGGTAAAATTGTTTTCGCAATTAATATACATAAAACTAGAAATAATACATTTTTTTCATTATAAATAATAACAGAATTGTTGGAAGTAAAACAGTGCTTATTTATGTTTGAAAAAATATTTTTAATTGAAACATTTTATTGATAACGTATAATTCAGGCTAAAAGGAAGAAAACAAAAATATCTGAAAGAGTTCAGATTTTAACAATCGCCCAAACGAGCTTTTTTAATATTTAATATGATTTATAGGTAGATATTTATAGATAGAGATGGCCCAGGTGGAACAGCGAAACATTTTATAGCGTATTAGTTAAATATGTGTCTAGACTAACGTGGGAATGTTATAAAACTTCTGTGTATTTAAAAATTGAAAGCATAAGTAATGCAATTCTATAAATATATTTAATGTTTTTAAATACCTTACTTTTTTCTGAATGGCAACAGACTCGAATGAAAAGGGAAACAACGCATTAAAACGAAATAACGTAAAATCGTGCTTCTAGATTAAAAACACTTTTGGGCTAAAAAAATAAAAGGTTTTTATTTTAAACTGATACAATAATTAAAATCCAAAAGACAAAAAAATAACATTTATTTTTTTTTTCAAGTTTTACAAAATATGAAATCGATAATGAAACAAATTCCAGATTCCAAATTTGGGCTTCCAGATGCCCGTATTCGAGTGGAGATGTACGTTACTCAAAATTTGATGGCTCTAGGTACCGTTGTTTTATCACAGTGCTAGAAACATACATACGTTTATGCAGATGCTTCATTATTTAATTTTTTTAAACATAATACAAGGCGATAATATTTGGTGACAACAATTTAAAAAGTGATTCAGACTTTTAAAGTTTTCGACGCAAAATGCCAAAACGAAATTAATAGCCGTTCTAAGCTAACGCCTTCTAGACTTGTAATTTATCATATAGTAGTTCAATGGGAAAAAGAGATTCTGTAATATTTTTTACAATATTCATTTACTATTTTATATCGCGAATAAGAAAAAAGTGTAATTGCAATCAATTTTCAAAAGCATAAGCCATTATTTTTTATAAATTTATCAAAGCCGGCACGCATTTTTTGTTCGTGATATAAAATTGTAGATGGATTTTGTGTGCAGAATTATTTTATATCTTGTTCTAATTAAACTATATGATAAATTATTTTTTTTACCTTTTAGTAGTTTAATTATTTTATAAATTTTAAATAAAAGCTTAATTTATAAGAACTTTTTAAAACTATTTTTTTTTTATTCTTCAGATGTCTGAATGAAAGTAAAAACGAGAAACAAAATCCTATTTCGAATAACGAGAAAGCTATCATATGGGTACCGAGTGAGACGACAACCGTTTGATATTTACACACCGAACATCAATAAAAATTCCCAAATCTTGACATTGTTCTCAAGTATTTCTTGACATTTTCGTTTACTGGCGACAAGCCTTCTTCTCTCATAACATATACAACAGCGAGCTCGATAAGACAATTACTATACTTTGTCACGATTCTTACGAGTAAATTGCTCCTCCTAACAAGTAAAGAATCTAATTTCCCTTCTTAGAGAAAATCTTCACGAAAATCCCTTTTCGATCGGCTTCTCTTAAAAGGTCACTGTAATACCTTCTTCCGTTCTTGTCATTGCGGATAAATAAAACACATAAATGGCGTTACTAAATGAATTAAAGGATCGAATAAATGCTAGCTGATTAAACTAATTGGATAAAGTGGCATTCTTTTTGGTATAAACAAAGCATGCTAAGTTAGTTTAATTTAGTTTTTTTCCTTGCGTTTTTTATCTGCGAAGTTTTGTATAGCATTTCTCTAGCGAAAATTTGAAAATATTTAACACTGTGGATATAATGTATGTTATCTATAAAACAATTGTATTGTATTTATTGTAATTGATTAGAGTACTCATATATTACGTTTTTCTCAAAGAAATGTACAATTAAATATACCTTCAAAACAAACATCTCATTAGGTTATAAAACGAATTTAGTTGCTTAAATGTCAAGCCTAAATATATACTTCGAATTGCAAAGTTCCATAAAGTAAAGTGCAGAATTAAATAAGTGTTTAAAAGAAGGGTTTTCATAAAAGTAAAATTCTTGATTTTTCTTCGGAAGTGCAGAAGATTAATCATGCTAGTGTAAAGCAAAAAGCTTTTATACTTCGCCTGCATATTGCGTAGAAACATTCAAGACTGCATTTATTTACTCAGGCGAGTTTTTTAGCTCTCAGTCGTTTAAATTTAAGACATTTGACAACAAAATTAGGTAAGAATTACAAAACAAATGATGTTGACTTTGAAAAAAATGACTCCGTCTTGGTTAAAACCAAACTTGTTGTCACATTTGTACATAACTTCTTTAAACCAAAGTGTTTATTAATCATATTTCAACAGCTTTTGTACGCAAAAGTGAAAACGTCTCCTTTTAAGTTAATTTCAGTATGCTAAATAGATTTCTAAAAGAAATCTGAGCTCTGTGAAAATCCATACAAATGTTTCATTTTAGAACACACTTTATTCACAATATAGTGACTATTTTTATAAAATTCTAAATCTATTTATAAGAAATTTTTAATTTGAAGTATATGTTAAGGATGAATATTAATGACAATACACTATATGGCCATGATTTTAGTAACCCCATGTGAAGGACAGCAACCGAAAAGTATGTTTAATGGGCAAAATTAAGTCATTCGAAGTAATAGTTCATTTAGTGCTCATAAGTTTCGAATTTCCATTTGCCCATTACCGCAAGCAAAAGCCATAGGAACTAAATTTCGGTAAAACGAACAGACTATGAAATGTCGAGTAGATAAAACGGGGGATTACTGGTATATCGTGCTACACTGCTAAAAAATTAGGGAAGCAAGAAAAAAGTGAAAAAGACGTTGCGCAATAGACATGCAAGGGCATAAAATGGAGAATACAGGTCTAATAAAACGCAATACAGAAAAAAGGAAGCAAAAACAATTATTGTATGGGACCTTTAATTGTTTGGAATGGCAGAAAGAACATGACATGATGCTTCAGGGCAACAAGTTGGTTACGTGTAAACGATAAAAACTTATTCTTTGGGCTTAGTACGGCGTGTGGTCCCGTCCGAACTGCTAAGACTGCCACACATCTGTTTAGCATCGATGCGATTAGGTTATCGATCAGAATTTGGGGATATTGTTCCACTCTTGAAGAAGTGTGATCCTCAAGTCTTGGACAGTAACAGGAGACTATGGTCTTGCAGCAACGCGTCGTCCGAGTGTGTCTCAAGCATTCTCGATCGGATTGAGATCAGAAGAGCATGCGGGCCAATCCATACGTTGTAGTGTTTCAGCTTCAAGAAAGTTCTCCACGAGACGAGCTGTATGAGGGCTGCCATTATCCCTGTATTAGCAGAAAGGCATTACCAATGGCTGCAGCGTAAGGAACGACATGGGGTCTCAAGATCTCGTCTGCATACCTCTCAGCCGTCAAAGTGCTATTCTGAATGTTATACAGCTTCGTACGTCCGTCTGTGCTGATTCCAGCCTATATCATTGCACCACCTCGACTGTAATGCGATCTTTCTTGAACGAATACGGGGTTATTTGAGTGCTCCTTTCTCAACATACCAAAACACGTCTAATGTCACACTCTTAATTGAATCGGGACTCATCCGTGAATAACACTTGATTCCAATCATTTTGAAACCAACCTCGATGTTTAGCAGCCTATCTTCCTCGGTCCACACGGTGTCTTGCTGTCAACGGAATACACACCATTGACCTACGTGCATACAAACCACTCTCATGAAGCCTATTTCCGAATGTTTGGCTTGAGACCTTACGTCCTGTTGCCAAAAGAAACTGTCTATGATCCTGCATCGCATTGGCTCTTCTGTCTCGACGAGTTGTTAACCGGATATATCGGTTATCATTTGCTGTGGTACCATGTGGACGACCTTGTCCTGGTCGACGTCGAACGTGCCGTGTTTCTTAGAATCGAGTCCACAGTTTTGTAATGACACTTCCTACCATTCCCACAGCGTTCGCTACACTTCTTTGTGTTTGCCCGGATTCCAGTTTCCTGATAATACGCCAAACCATGGATTCGGAAACTTTCCAGTCACCTTTTCTCAAAATAAAGCCGAAACGTTGAATTTCACCACCGAGACAACAAAAACAGCAGCTTCTACGAAATCCCAATTTCTGCACTTATATCCTTTTTCTGGTTTTTGACGTCATGAACATTCATTTGAATTAGAAGTTTTCTTCTTCTGTTTTCTCTACAGTTTCGGCTATTGTTATTTTGTTTTACATTAGCTATAAGTAGCAATATTTGCATGATTTCGTTATTTCCATGTGTTCCCCTAATTTTTTTGAGCAACGTAGTTGCCTTAATTAAGTCCTCCATGAAAGCCTCTCTTATCTTGATCAGATGATTCTTGCATGCTGCTTTGCTTTTACTACAAAAATAAACATTAAAAAGAACAAGCATACTGAAATATTTAAGTTTAAATCCTCAAAAATAGTTTTCATAAAACCTAAAAAGTTTGGTTGATGACACTCTTATTTTTAAAAACGTAGTGATAATTTTTTCAATCCTAACACCTAAATGCAGATGGTTATAAATAAACAAGATTATAAATCAAAACTAATACAAGTGTAGGCAGCTTCTGTGTCTTTACATTGAGCTTTTGAAAACAATATATGAATAAATTTCTTAACATTGTTTTAGTCAAAAAACGAATAACATTATAGAATTATTTTAATTGTAGTCTGTAATATGCTTTGGCTTAATTCTGGCTATTTTCCGGATGTGCTTTCCAGCAGTAATAACAGAACAAATAATTCTCAATTCTACACTCATGTCCATAAATTAAGGCTAATGCAAAATCAGGCAAAGGAAGAGTTAGAAGCAAAACAAATTTGACTTATTTGTAAAGCTTATTTATTAAACAAAAGGTAAAGAGCAAAAAAAGATGCTATATGTTTGATATTATTAAAACAAATTAGCGATTTTTTCTCCCTGAAGCAAATTACAAAAAAAAAAACTTATTTACAAACAAACCAATATTACATGGTTGGTCAATACATTGTATGTCTCCCAGACCATGCAATACAGTCCGTACAACGCCTAGGCATGTCGAGTAACTTGTTGGCCAAGCATGTCCCACACGTGCTCTACTGGATTCAAGTCGGGTGAGAATTCTGGCCAGTCCATACGGGTGATATCCTCCGATTGAAGGCATTACCTTACGATGTCTGCACGGTGAGGACGGGCGTTGTCATCCATAAACACAAATTGTGCGCCCATGGCGCCCCGAAACAAGCGTACATGTTGTTCCAGAATGACGTCCCGATAGATTTGGCTTGTCATGGTTACAATTTTAACATGCAGGTCAGTTCTGGAACCCAGAATAATTCCACCCCAAACGAGCACTCCTGCACCATTGTAACGGTGTCGTTCAATGATGTTTTCCTGGTGTTAACGGGTACCTGGAGCTCCCCATATGAAAGTCCGGCGATAATCAGACTGCAAGCTAAACCTGGATTCGTCGGAAAACATCACACAAGCACACTGTTGCGGTGTCCACAATGCATCATCTCTACTCCAGGCTAACCGCAGGCGCGACGGTGAGTTGCAGTAAGTGTACCAGTGGCTGAAGAGAGCTGACGAGACAGGTCTGAGGCTGTGCTCCGCCTGTTTCTTTTGGCAGTAATTGCCAAATACCGGTCCTCATTCGGCGTTGTAACTCTGGGGCGACCTGTGCTGTAACGTCTACTCAAATTACCATCATCTTGGAATTGTTGCCAAAACCTGGAGATGACACTCTGTGCAATTCCAAGTTCGTCTGATACTTCCAGTTGGGTACGCCCACATTCCAGACGGCCGATAATTCTACCACGTAAAAAATCATCCAAAAGCGTCCTTTGTGTCATAACTATTCGGTTATTGCACTGAAATGCTTATAAAGCGCCTGCTAACAATTTTACTTCTTTGCCTGTATTCCTTAAGCTTATAAAGCGCCTGCGAACAATTTTACTTCTTTGCCTGTATTCCTTATATATCACTCTCTTACACTCTCGTCATTGTGACGTACCATCAATGTCATCTGGTTACTTCCTGAAATTTGCATATGATTCTTGAAGATGTGTGTAGTGATTTTACAGGTGATATATTTATTTCAGAGTTCGATTTCCGCGTGATTCTGAATTATCCTTAATTTATGGACATGAGTGTACTTAGCAAAATGATTTATTTTATCATTGTCATTTGAAATTTAGTTTAAATTAATATGCTTAATGCAAAATGCTGTATATTAGAAAAAGCAATTTATTTTATAATTAAAACTGCACATGAAAACTTAGATACTATCTTTTATACATTTTTCCTATTTATACAAATTAAAAGTACAGGATATTCCTTTGCAATTCGTTTTAACACCTTCTTGTATTTAAAGGTCGTATTTTTCAATTAAAAGTTCTCAAATATCGTTTTTTTCCACCAAATTAAAGAAATAAAATATATTTTATAAAGAAAAACACTGCCAGAAAAATGTCAAATTTATGTGTAAATGTTTTTCGGAATAAAAGCAAATTAGCTTTAAATGTGAACTGCTGTTGTTATACGGAATTTAAATTAATTTTTTGTTGACTAAACTCACTAATTTACAATAATAACATTTTATAATAAGACATCTAGGCTGAAAAATCGAACCTGCATTATTTTCTAATGCACATTTTATCGCTCAGGTTTAAAATATTTAATTAATTCTAAACCATACACTGAAACAAACTTCTATAATAATTTACCGATAAATTTATTTTTATATGAAGTAATAAATCATCTCCAAGTTAAATAAATGCAAATACTATTGATTTAGTACGAAAAATTCCGACTTCTTTTCCTGGTTCATTTTCATCATGATACAAATAGTAATGTTTTAGTCCATTTATTTATGATCAGTCATTTTAAGTACGATGAGCAAATTTATTTATAGCAAAATAAAAATGAACGGTAAGGGAGTAGAAAAACGTCCACATGAAACAAAAAAATTTGCTTTTAAATTGAAATTTCATGACCTACGACTAGTAAAATTTGAATGCATGTTTTATTTTTGTTACTTCATCAGTAGTAAAATTAAATTTCAATTTAAAAGATAATATTGAAATTTTTTGAATTATATTAAACAAAATTTAGTATGTAATAATAATAAGCCAAGTAATATAATGAAATACAAGAGAACATATAAAATTTTAAAGTTTCAAACTGCGCATAGCACGTATACAGCAAAGCATTAATTTAAACAATAATAGAAATATTGGCAGGAAGTCAAAGAATACCAAAATAAAACAAAATGTAGTATAGTAAAAGATAAAATTAAACGAGTAACTTTCATCGAAGCTTTGTTCTTAGAAAATCAATTTAAGCAAGAATCCATCCATTATTTTAAGCTTCAGACCTGAGCAAAATGAAAAATCTATTTTCAACGTTTGGGTAGACGGCCACGTTATTAGATTTCATTGGAACAAAAACAGAAGAGGTTATCCTGAACCATTCAATTGTTCGCTTTTGAAATATAAAAGGAATCGCGTTACATTATTATAAATATTACGAAGGCATAGTCTAAGTATATATTTCTTCAATGGAATGAGATATGCAATAATACTAACCGCAACTAAATGAGTTTTTGTTTTTCATATATATTTTAAAGAAATGTAAGAAATTTTTAGAATATCTAGTTTGAGTGCTTAGTTTGAAATTCATTACACTTGAAAATAACTGTTTATTATGTACTGTCAAAAATATACTTAGAATAATTTATCTTTCAATGTATTTCGCCAAGTTTAAAACAACTCGCATATAGTTTTGGGCTTCTGTACCTCCATGAGTGCTTTTAATATGGCATTAAGAGGCTTATCTTTTCCAAAGGGTTTCCGCCGCATGAATTCGGAAAGATAAGACTCAACATGATGTCGAACCGCACCCCTTTTCTTTTTGTTTCGCTATTTAACAGAGCCTCCCAATCTTTCCACATTTTGGGTGTGAGCACCTGTTGGACCAACAAAAGTAAATTCATAATCCTGTCGGCTGTACGCAGACTTTTCAAGCTCATCTGTCTCGCCAACAACCTGAGTATATTGTCGATCTTTTCACTACGCTATCTACAGTAGTTGATAACAGCTTGTTTGCATCGCGGTTTGAAACTCAACAAGCACTTGCCACTTTTACCACATAACCCGCTGAATATCCGTTGTTGTGGAAGCACCCTGCCAGCGTTGTTTTCTCGCCGCACGAACAAACCCCGTCAAATTCGACTATTTTTCCAGAGCTACCTATTCGTACTATAGATTGTCGAAGTAAATCTAGCGAACAAACCTCTTTTAAAAAAACAGTTCCAGTCAATCTTGGTATTTAGACAAATATTGAGCTATTTTCCGCACCACTTAAACGATGTTAGTTTCTATGGTCCACAGTAGATGGAACGCAGCGCTGTTAAGAATGGTATTCTGGAGCCACTAGACTAGCTGTCGAATCGAATCTCTTTTTTGGTTTACAACTTTTCTCGTTGCACCTCCACGTACTTTCATTTACACACTCATTTCGGGGCCATTTACGCATATTCGATCGTGACATACTATATCTTTACCTGGAAAAACGATAAGGCATCTTCCTCACGCCTCGTTAAATTAATAGTTATCAACAATTTTTTACGATGTTTAAAAACTGTCATACAGGGTTTAAATGAACTTCTAACTCAAGTTCTAACAATAACATGAATTTTATTAAAATAAAAACATTAACATTTGCTTTTCATGACGATGTGGGACTTGGATACAATCAGTCCCGTAATTTCAGAAATTTGTTAACAGGTGCGATCACAGTATGTACGAGGATTGCTAGTTCTAGCGGGCCAAAATGCCCATAGCTCCAGCAGGAAGGTCCTGGCTCTTCTCACTAAACAACCTTACGTTCTCACTGCCAGAAACTTACTAACTCACGCTAAAGTTACCTCCTGAACTTATGGTGTGGGAATTCCTTTACTCGTACATAACAGAGATGTCCACATTCCAACTCCGGTGAAAGACTTCTTTATTTACTCGAATATTTGGAGTAAACGTTTAGGCCGAAACCAGTCATTAACAAAGGGACCACGTTGCAACAGGATTTCTTCTCTGGTGTGAAAGAGGTACCATTTTATTCGGAAATCAGTCATCCTGAGTAAAATAGACAAAGAGCATCTATGCGACCTTATTACAAATATTACGATATTATGCGATTTGAATTCGCAAGTAGAAGTCGAAAGTGAAATGACTGTTTTTAATATTTAGAACAGTTTTTTACTATGTTTAAATTGGAAAAAGACTAGCACGGTATCACATGATTCGTAAATATTCGTTTTAGGCAAATAGTAGAAGTCGTTGGTGAAAGTGAGCTTTTTTACATAATTTGGCAGTTTATCTCGGAGGCGTAAAAAATCAAATAGTACCAAAACAATAGATGAAGTATCACAAACATGTAATTTCATTCATGAACATGAATTTTCTACTTTACCTATAGTTGTTATATCATTCATGAAGTAACTCTGAGACACGGCTTCAGTTTATGTATTGTATAATTTAGTGCTCTGATGCTTTCTCTGAACATGCTATTTTCAAATAATTGCTTGATTAAGTATTTTGCTGAATGGGTTAACCAACGATTCTAGTTTAAGAAATGAATAAAATAATGCATGGTTTCAAATCATAACCATTTCGGTCACATGACGTCTTTTAGTAAAAAATGGCTGAAATAAATTTACAAGATCGCACTGATGAAAATTTTACTAAACAAAATGCTTTTACAATAGAATGTGAATAATACTTTCTGCAGAAATGAATAATGAATAAAATATTCATTTCTGCAGTTATCGAGGTTTTCTTTATATTGTAAATTACATTTTCTTCATATTGTAAATACAAATTACATTTTGTATTTAGGACATATAATTGGGCTATTTCCTTTCATTTTCTATTGAAGATCTTTTGAAACATATACACAAGCTAATATGACAAATTAACTTTAAAGCAATAAACTTAAAAATTGCGACTTAACCCACTTTCCTTCAAAATGTATGGTACCAGTTTGAAGGATGATATGAAAATTAAATTTCATTATATTCGAAATCAACTATAAAATTTCGAATTTTAGTATTTGTATAAAATATAATTAGTCACTAACGCATCTAAACTAATATATTGCTAATGTAAAACATATATTTCAGAACATGCATTCAAAATATTATTTTGAACAGTTGTAAGTAGCGAAAGTTTAGTTAATAATAGGTCCCCAATCATTTTAATTGATGATATTTCGGGTAATTTTAATTGCATATGATTGCACTTCTTGTCTGAATACTAAAAACATTATCTATGAACAACCTATGAAAAACGTTTCTCACTCACATTTAATATTTTAAGGCTAATTTTTTTTGGAATATATTGACGGACCAAGTATTATAGGTACAGGTAAAAGGGAGTGGAGTACCAGAACTTTAAAATTGGTCGTATGGGTATAGTCGCGCCGCACTAACTGAAATTCCTCCCCAGTTTTGAGGGATAACACCCCCGGTTTCGGTCCAGCGATTTTCCACCCCTATTTCCTTACCATCAAACTCCTGAAAGGACTTTCAGCTAGTCTTGTATTTTGATGTGCTCTTCCTTGCTTAACACACACTATACGCTTACAAACATCCATTCCTTCTTCAGGATTCGAACCAAGACAATCAGTGCCACTAACCCTATGCCAGATGGGCTGCTGACCAAATATTATAGCAATATCATGGCCTACTTTGTTTATTTCTTTAATTAGAACATTGAGTCTGCTACCAAATGTTCAAGACGTATTTTCTCCCACATTGTTTTAAAATACTTGCAAGAATTCTTGACATAGCTTTATATGCAGTTGTTCATTAGTTATGCTCATAAAAGTTGTTATGTTATGCTCGTAAAAGATTTGGCATACAAAGCTCATGAAATTTCACTGATGTTGCTTAACGCAGGCATCCCAGACATTTATCAGTGCATAAAATTTTGATACCACTGGTACTTTAAGGCTCTTAAAGTTAACAGATTTAAAATGAACAACTTTTGTTATTTATGTACGATCCTAAATTTTCAGCGAATCAGTCATACTCTTTAAAATAAGTTTGTCGAAGCAGGGAACATAAAAAGGCAATGCTGTGCAATGCAACAAAAGGCCAGGATTCTAGCCGGACCTGCTTCCAATTATATTACTAAGGAACGCAGCAAGAAGGAAGAAATTACCTTGCAACTAAATGGATGGCTAATTTCGTATGTTGCTGTCTGAAAAACTGGATGTCTGAATGCCGTTTTGAAACAAGCAGTTAAATCTAAATGAAATCAGATACCTTTATTTTTAATATAATAACTACCAATTTCTGCTATTGCTTTCCAATATTCTGTTGCCTTGACGATTATGTCTTCGTATAAAATTGCATAGGCTGCGTGGCGTAAAAAAGGCTGCCTGCGTGGTAATTTTTGAGAGCTTCCACAGAATTAAACATCTTGTCATTCAAAGCACTTTTCAAGTATTATTCAAAGATATATTCAAAGTAAATTTTCCACTTTATATCTTTCAATTCTTACAGCATTACTTCGGCAACATTTGCTGTGGCAACTAAAGGAGCAGTAGTTCCTTTTCGAGGAGCTGGAACGAGGAATTTTAGGTGAATTTCCACATTGAGTTTCATGAGTTGTTTTCAGAGCTTGTTCACCGCAATCGTTTCGCCTAACAGAAAAAGCTACGGGGCAACAGGACAAGTAGCAACATTTTGTTATATTATCAGCAGCTGTTATTATGAGTGGGCAGTTTCATCGGCCTGTTTCTACTCTGTGTTCTTGCACAGAATCCTCTTTTCATTGCTTATACTATTCTGGATCTAAAAATCGCTGGTATCAAGAAAAGAAGTGGTCGCAGAGACGCGCTCTAAGCCTTTCTTTTCACCTGATTAATACAATATCCATATACCAAGCTTGGACAGGATCTAAGTTTCTGTAAATGATGAAATGCAGACGAACTGCCAATTTTAGGTTTCTCGGCAATTGCTAATATGAAATTCTTGGGTTATTTCCAATTACGCATATATGACGTCGTCGTTTTCACCGGAAGTTTGTTTTGAAATCTTTCAAGTAAATTTTTACTGCACTACCAGCAGAAGTACATTCCAAATACACAACTCGGACATTTTTTATCCTACTTAATAAGACCCCTCCTTCCTGAAGCTCAGATAACACAACAAAGTACAAACGTAACTCTTTATTTTGACAAAATATTCTTACGCACAGATGGATTTCACTGAATGATGCCTGCCTCAAAGGACACATTAAGATCTGACTTATACATTGGTATATCATACAGCCACGAAATTAGCACCATTGTTGTCCTGCGATTATGTTCCACTACCTTTGAAAACCGGGACTAAATTTTGCAATCATATAATAATTATTAATGTGATTTAATTAAATAAAATGCTATCGTTTATTACTAAACAAGTTCGACTAAACGAGAGTTTTTAGTAATTAGATGTAAGAGAAATATGCTAAACTGAGCTTCAAAATCAGGTAAAATGCAGTTTTAGATTAACATTCATTCTAGATTAAATCTCTATTTTGGTAAATATCTGTCTCTAATCGTAAGACGTAGACGCTTTCGAAAGGAGACGCACGTAAAGTTGTTTCGAAATGTAGAAAGCGTTATAGTGAACTCCTGCCAATAATGCATGAGTTTTGCCTGAATTTATTAATTTTAATATTGTATTGGAATCTTTTCGATTCTCATCTTTGTGGAGTAAAAAAGAAGGGTTATCATGTGGAATGCTGTTTTAAAGAAATGAAAATCTAAGCATGACTACAAGTCTTGAATTACCGTCCAGAATTATTCTGGCTCAGAATGAATACCGCATTAAAAATAACAATGTATATAAAATATTTCTTTCTGAGAATTTGAATCATAAACTACATAGTTTAATATACAGGTCAGAGGGTTATAAGTAAAGAGATTTTATTCAGACCTATGTAGACTCCTTCTGGTTTATATATTTAATCGAAACCCAACATGTACTGTATTATGACCACGGGAAAAAGAAAACTGAATTAAAAAATAGTAAATCCAATTTCAGTCATTAGGTCAAAAGATAGCCATAAATTAGCCACAAATTAGAATACAAAATACAAAATGGACGCATAAAACATTTTTTACTATTTTCTGTTTGTTCAGTAACATGTTCAAATTGCATTATAACATTTTAAAAGTAGCTGGAAGTGTTATGCAAGTTTAATTGAGGCAAAATACATATACTTTCTTCATAGATACCATCTTTCAGTAACCCCCAGAACCAGAAGTCATAGGGATTCATGTCTGGAGAATGAGGAGGCAAAAATCTCCAGATTGAACTTCTTGTCACTGAATAGTAAGTGCTCTAAGCATTCTTGTTTCTGTAAGGTAAAAATAAGTTAAGTCACTGCTGCAGAAGTTCGTAGCAGTAGGCATTTATGACTCTACACCTTTAAGGGTCTTGAGAAGTATTCTTCTCAAAGAAAAAAATGGCCAAAAATGAAGTCAGCAATAAAATTACATCACGCATTCACGTAAAAGAATATATATGCACTTCATGCACATCACTAGAACTTGCACTATCCCATACTTTATAGTTTCGGATATTCACTACTCCTTCTAAGAGAAAATGAACATCTCACGGCTTATTCTTAAATCAGGGCGAAATCAGTGAGATCTTACAGATCGTGATGCTACAGCTTTTGAAACATGGGGCTCTTATATGGACACTTTGAAATGTATCGCAGACCAAGGGATAGACAAAACACATAAACCGCTCCAGCGATTGTCGAAGAAAATCGGGAATAGGAACTGTCAACCACAGCAACAGCGACTTCTTCCACGTTTCATTTGAAATTTTTTCTGCCTTTTCCGTGAAAGCACTCTAAACTGCTTATTCTTTTCAAATTTAATAAACATTCAAATTTAAGCCATTATGCGACACAGATCATCAAGCCTTTGAAACGTTGACATGCACTCAGTGCAGCTAAACAATATTTTTATATAACAGTTCGATTTTTCTTCCCTGAAGACACGGTGAATAATTATTTTATAGAATTAATACTGCCATTTTAAAGAATTCCTAAGTTGCACAATGTTTGCTCTATATCGCATGAAAAGTACCACCTATGGTCAAAATTTAAACTATTATTTTGTATTGCAGTCCTCTTTCTATAGGTCTGAACTGGGCCACTTTAATGATAGCCACCCTAATATAACTCTACTTCATTTCACCTGAATATATCATTCATCTAATATTATATTATACAAATGCTCATGCACATACGTATATGAATGCTACGAAAAAATTAATATCGCATTCAAATATTAACTAAACAATATGATTTGCAGATACCCTGAATTACAGTACATTTTGCGATTATATATATCTTAAATTTGAAAATTAAAACAGTATAATATTTACGATTTCAAAAGCGCTTAGCACAGATAACTAAACAGCAACAGTTATTTCCATTGTTTTGAAGAATATATACAAATATTTCTTTTATCCTTGATCAAACTTATTTC
>KK120776.1:95372-123285 GCA_000611955.2 Stegodyphus mimosarum
TGAACCCATTTTGAAGCGAAATTTATTTATTTATGTTAGAAATGTGTTGTAAATAAATGTTATAAATTATTACAAGATAAAATATCAAACTATCCATTCTCTGCCGCCGTCTTTACGCAAAACATAAGAAAGAAACATAGATGGCGCTAAAATACTCTTTTTATGCGATACGTTACTTCCCTTCTGTAAACCGCCAGATGACTTACATAAGCGTAACTGCCAGATACTACTTAAACTGCGAAATAACTTACTTTCCTTCTGTAAAATGTCAGACAGTATAGTGTTTAGTAACCTTGATTGCAGTAACAAAGTGTTTGAATACCTGAGTATGCTATTATCTCGGAGTTTTTGTGCACAATGAGGGAGGGCACTTAAAATGTACGGCGAGTCAAAAAACTCTCTAGAAGTTTGATATCAGGGGAAGAACGGTGGGAGACTCTCGGAAGGTACAGTGGAGGTTCTGTCCTTCAAAATTGGGGCGGAAGTGACCGAAGTCATACTGTCACCCATATGATTATGAAGAATCTTGCTAACGACAGATGAAGTCTTACATTATTCCTTGCCCTGATAAAATCCGTGTGCTTGTTCTGATCAGGTCAGATAAGTGAGATTTGAGGCAAGAACAACTCCTGTAAGCTTTAGCCTGCTTGGAAATATTTAAATAAACTATTTTCTGAAGCTAAATAAAAGATAAGTTTCAACTGCATTCAGATATCTTCATCCAATATTTTTATATTCGAAAATTGTCAAGTAACGCAAATAATTCAAATGTTACCTAAATTTACAGTAATACCAGTTTAATTTTCGTATAATGTTATATCTTAAAGTGGTTCCAAAATAGCAAAAAATGTTTTTCTCATATGCATTTTGAAGAGGTTATATTTATGCACAAAATTTAAAATGAATGCGAATTAAAAGTTATTTGAGTACAATATTCCCATTTTGAAATTCAGAGTATGTTGCTTTTTTTCACTAAAAACAAATTGGTTTAAATGTTTAATTCCTTTATTTTCTACAAAATCGGCGATCATATTTTGCATATACGAGTATTAGTCACGTTTTTTTAAGTTTATCCTATTTTCTCCTTGTACATAATTCTAATTTCCGACTAAGCAAAAGAAAGACGTGTGATTGGCAGGCAGGCAGAAAAATAATTATAACTTGACGTATTGAAGTCGGTTCAAATTAAATAATTGAAAAATGTAATAACACTTCTTATTTTAATTATTAAACAAATCAAATACGTCCCTGCATGCTAATTATTCAGTTTCTTTACAAGGTAAACAAGATAAGCAACATACAAGGTAAGCAAGATAGAAAGCAAAATATTATGAATTTAATCAAAACAATAAGTAAAACCAAGAGTTTTAATTACATTAAAATAAATTTCTTTTGGACATATATAAAATTTTTAAAATATTCGCTTCCTGAATTTACTGTGGTATAGAGTCTGCTTCTTTCTGGTTTTGGTAAAAGCATAATTTATTGCATCGTGATTCTATAACTTAAATCTCATGAGTAACTACTGATTCTTATTCCTGGAGTAAAATTATGGAACCGATACAAATTCGGCTTTAATATTGTCCATTTCGTTTCCTTTATATTTCTATGTAGCGTTAATTCCAACAGGAAGAAAACATTTGTACATATTTGCATAAAAATTTGTTTCATTTGGGAATGCCAGGATATTATATAAAGTAGTATCAGGGAAAAAAGTCGAAAAACCTTTCATATTCACAGACGTTTGAATAGTTATTTATTAAAAGATTTCGCACGATAGATGCTTTACGTTTTAAAATGGACTTGGTTGCTCCATTTATGAGTAATATTATTCAGTTGGAAGATATTGTCACTGCGCGTTAGACTCTTTTCAATAACTTTTTATTTTTGTTCAAGCTGATTATTAAATTATCGATGCATCTGTCCTTTAGTGACTTATACAGCCGTATCTTATGAAGAAATATTTTTAAAGCTTTCATCGATCCTTGAAATTAATATCTCGAAAGCTCTAACTACGATGAATGATGTATTGAAATGTACGGCTTTTCTTTAAATAAGTTTTGCCATCTCTCAGAATTTTCATCTGCCGTGTCACTGACTTCCTGAAAAGATTTGTAATTCACAAAAACTTTCAGATTAATTAAAAAAATTGAAAGAAAAACTTTACGAAAGTTAAATGCCATTAAATATAATTAAAGTCTGAAGATTTCAAATATTCAATTTAGTGATTATTTTTTACTACTATCTTTTTCTTATTTCATACTACCAAATTGAAGAACAAATGTATTAGAGAAACATATAAAATAGGTGTTATTATTTTACTTTTAAGAGGAAGTTAAATGCTAATAGGCAATAATAATTCTTATTATTAAGTATCGAATATAATTCGGTGACTGTGATCTCTTAAAAAAGGACATAATGCTAAAAATTATTCATGAATGCAAGATTGGAGTCTATGTCGATACACCACCTTCGCATGCCACCCCAAAAAGGTTAGCTGTTTAGGCGAACAAATGTGTCACTCGTATATGATTCCAAATCGAGACACAGTGTGTATGTAGTCGACGAATATATGATGATTTAAAGATCATACTTCAGATTGCTGTGGAAATGGGTATCAGCAGTAGGTCGGTAAGAAACATTCTGCATGAAAAGCTGAGGATATCGGAAGGTTTGCGATAGATTGGTATCGATAATATTTACATCATAAATGTATATTGACATCAGAAACATGGGGTCGAATGTTCTAAGGGCACTATCTACTCCATAAAATGTTTAAATAACAATTTTATTTTAATATCTAGCGAGATAAAGTGAAATGTGGCTTCAATTCTATGACCTAGAAATAAAACAAGACACCACAGTGTAGAAGCACAATAGATCTGTCCTATCCTTTAAATTTCAGAGCCCATAAATCTGACGGGAACATCTTAGGCAGGCTTTATGGAAACGAAGAGAGATCATTACGTATTGATTTTATGCGGTATATTACCATCGTAACAGGTGTTTACTATGTCAACTTCGACAAGCAGTAAATATAGAATGCCGTGACAACGTCAGCAGAAGAAGGTTGGTTCTGTAATATTTACTTCCAAGGTAAAATATTGCAGAACACTGGATTTTCCAGACTGCTGCTTAGCAATGCGAATTTCGTCTTCTTATCAGCCATTGTACTCCCTAAAGCTGGCTCGTTGATAATCACTTTTGTTCCAAACCTTGAAGAAGCATTTGCGTTACTCATGTTACAGCGACGATGACTGTTTAAAGAACACCTTTCGGAAAGATGTGAAAACTATGACAATTTTTTTTCTGTTTTTTTCTCGTCGAATCTACATTTAACGGATCTCTGTTTAACTGTATTAAAGTGGTACTAAGGTACTTCTCCCGCCTTCTTCGCATGCCTTCGTGGTATAGTGGTCAGCACGCTTGACGCGTAACCGAGAGGTCCGTGGTTCGATTCCCGACGAAAGCGTTGCTCATTTATTCATCTCTTCTGCTTCCGAAATAACCTAATGTCTCTACAAGAGAAAACTGGTACAATGAATTTTAGACCTTTACTTCCTACAAGTGTGTTAAGCTTAAGAATGAATTAAATGCCCCCCCATACTTTACTGTTGTATTGTTAGCAGTCGTTTTACTTTTATTTCAATATGTAAAGTGTGGTTTCGCCAGCTGTTGTTCAGTAAAAGCTGGGTTTCTATATTACAGATTTTTTTAAAAGTAATAATTATTCAGTTTGGAATATGGCAGGAAATTAATTCCTTATTCTAGCACACTTTAGCTAGATTATTGAAATATTTGTACTTAAAATCGGCTAGCATAGAAATGGGTCTCAAAAACTGTTAAGTCAGTTATTGAGGTCCAGTCAAAGGTTTATACTTGTTTGCTATTTGCAAATAATAGACAATTTTCCTATTTTTTAGATGTAAAGACTTTTAAACCTGCAGGTATGCCAAAAACACTTTAAAATATCCTACATCAGAAAATAAAATGTCCCCTTGTTTAAGCAATCATAACAAAATCGTCATTTCTTATGTCACGTAAAATAATTCAAGCTGTCAAGAACATTTAAACTGGATTTCATCTGGACTGTTTAACGCTACTTCTCAATTCCGAGTCCATACTATGTCATATTTAGCCAAACCAAACTATTTTCTTCAGGATGTTTGGTCAAACAAGGGCAGCATTTCAATTTCTGAAGAAATATACTTTTTTAGTTTTTCGAATTCAGTGTACTGCTGGATATCTCGACAACGTGCTTCCTACGAACAGTTTTATTACTCATTCGGAGCACGAAGTCTTTTTCTTTTGATGTGAAATCTTTTGTATGATGTTAAATATTTTTTTCTGTTTTGTAGAAATGCGCTGCTCAACAGGGAATGGTAGCGAATGTATTTGTAGTTTACCGTATAAGAAATTCATTTCTGAGTAATTGGGAACAGAGAAATATAATAAAAACGATTAATGAGTGATTAAAATGTCTTGAATCGTAATTTAGTGCCAATCAATCAATAGTTCTTAGTTTCGGCTTTTTTCAATTTTTCCACATCTCATACCTCTCAGCATTATGGACGAAAACTTCCATATAGAAGGATGGCTTTCGTATCCATTGTACATGAAATTTCTGCCAGCTTTTAATGTATCCAATTTCAGGTTGGATGTATATTTTAAGAAAAGGAATCAAGGGACAGAGTGAGAGAGTTGCTTTTTAATTATAATCAGGAAAATATAATTTATTCATAAGATTCTGAGGAACTTTAAAATTTTAGAGCTAAACCCGTAACGCTAGGAGGGTAAAGCAAATTCAAGTTTAGTCCACGAACAGGATAAATGCAAGCAAAGTTTAACAAGAATTCACCACTGACCAAGTGGAAAAGGCTGCTAAATACTGATAATTTGACCTAGGTTCGAATCCCAGCAAACGAGCAAGCTCCATGAAGGTTTTCGTGGTTTTCCCATGTGTAAGTAAATACGCATAATAGATTTCCCATGTGTAAGTACCAAAACTCTTTCGTAAAAGCAACTGGAATACTCTGCCATATTCATCTAGAAGCTTTCGTTTTAGAGTTAATTGATAGGTAGGCAAGCTGTAAGAATAGGCGTAGTTTACTCAAGTTGTTTTATCATTTTGAGACGATGTTCCAACAAGAATATTTAAAACAATTAACGGTTCTTCATGCTATCATAATCACGACTGTATGAAATGTTGCAAAGACTTCTTACAACCTATAATAAACGGATGCTTGTTTATGCTAGAATATTTTATAATAATTGGCTTATAGATCGAGTCGATATATATTGCTTACTGTTAGTAAATAATTTCAGGAAATGCTGCAAATTTGTTTATATACCCTGAATACTCACATTTAAAACACCAGACTGCGCAACAAGGAAATCAATATACGCTCCATTGTAATATCCGTTGAACGGTAGATTCCCTATAGCGCATTTCCTTCAACCGGTAATTTATTATTAAATTTCGATTGATCAGTGACAAATAATTTCATCAATAACTGCATTTCTCTCACACTAAACGGCATGAAACCGTCAGGATTCTGATCAACATTGTCACTGTTTATTAGGCTGCGCATCACACGTAAAAGAAATCATATAAGCGTTTAGTGTCTCATTAGATTTATCTCAATAATGTTTAATGCAAAGGGGCAATTTGTCCTGAAGGACTATTAATTTCGTTTTGGCATTTTGCGTTGAAAACTATAAATGTCGGTTCACTTTCCAAATTGTTACCACCAAATATTAGAGCCCTGTATTATATTTAACGAAATTAAATAATGAAGAATCTGCATAAATGTATATATGTTTCTCGCATTGTGATAAAACAACAGTACCTAGAGCTATCCAGTTTTGAATAACGTACGTTTCCACACGAATATGGGCATCTGGAAGCCTAAATTTGGAATTTGTTTTATTATCTATTTCATGTTTTGTAAAACTAACAAATTTAATTTTTGATTAACAAACTCAACGATTTCGAAGCAAGCAATGGCAACACTGTACGAAAAAAAAACATTTTTGTCTCCAGCGCGCGAGACTGTGTATCAGAAATTCTGAATATATGCTCATTATAAAATTATTTTGCCATATTGCTGTTGAACTGAGCTTCATGGTTTAAGTGCAAAGAACATGATATTTAATATATAAAGGTAACCCAGAAAATGTTAAAAAAACGCCCCTTTGGGGGTAATGTAAAATCTGAACGTTTTCAGAGTTGTAGTCCAAAGGGCAATTTGCCCAGAAGGACTATTAATTTCGTTTTGGCATTTTGCGTTGGTTAACTATAAATGTCGGTTCACATTTCAGATTGTTTAGAATTTTTTTATCTTATATTCTTCATTTAGTAAGATATCGGCAGTGGCGAATATAAGGCTAAATTCTGAATCAGATGGAAGTATTATTATTAAGATCAAAACTAAAATTATAAATATATATGTTATTAGTAAAAGGGCCAAGTAGATAAATTTAAATACTTTTTATTTCTCATATCATATGAGATGCTCTTGATCTAATTTTTTATTTCCTTCTTGCTGAAATTGAGTGGAATACATGCAATAAATCTATAAGGTTATTATTTAAACTATTATTATTACTATTTAGTTATTAATAATTTCAGCCTTTACTATAATTTCTATCTGTTCCCTCACTAGCTTTATCTGACTCTAAGACATAACGATAATTCCCGTTAAATTTGTTAGGGTTTTTGGACTATTTCACTTTAATAAGATCGACGAAATTCTCATAAATCATATAAAATGCAATATCCGTATCAGTTCTGAAGATTATAATTGTTGTTATAGTCCTTGTATTTGTTTCAGAGATTCTCACAGAATCAAGAAATGCATTCTATTCTTTATTTGGCTTTATGAGGCACAAAAGAGCATATTTTCGTGTTTAGAACAATAGGAAAATATGCCGTTCAATAAGTAAAGACAATGACAAAACTTACATTCTATGAATGCGTATTCACGATTGATAAATAATATTAAGATACTTTAAAGGTTTTCAAGGTTGATTTTTTTGTTATAAATTTTACAAAGACATAAATATTCAGCGGTCAGAAAACTGGAATTTGATAGTGCTCCATTTTGAAGATAAAATGGTTCTCGGAGTAACTCGACAAACTAGCCATTTGAGGCGTAACTATAATTAAAATTGTACATAATTTATATTAGTAACAAGGAATCTCAATCATGCAAAAAGATGTAAGCAAAACCAAAACATCAAATGAATCTCCCGCAAATGAGAAACCAAAAATGCATATTCTAATGTTACGTGGTAGAGACATTAGGTATTTTTGAGGCAGGGGTCATGAAAAAATGAGCAACGCCTTCGCCGGAACCCGAACCACAGACCACTGGAAATACATACCCAGTGTACTGGCCACTACACCACGACGGTATGCGAAAAAGGTGGGAGAAATACCTTATAAAGTAAACTAAAAATTTTAAAAACTTCTGAAGTTCTGATTTTATATTACGCCCAAAGAGGCGTTTTTTCGTTTACACATACATATACACATTTCGAGAGCATTTGGGCTAACGCCCCTTTGCGTTAAAATATTTAAAAACAGCATTCCGTTAGAATTTCTGATAGACAGTCTCGCGCGCTGGAGATAAAATTATTTTATTCTGTACAATGTGTTGCCACTGCTCTCTTCTAAATCGTTGAGTTCCTTAATGAAAAATTGGTTAAAGTTTTAAAAATATGAAACAAATTCGAAATTCAAGATTCGGGCTTCCTAATTCGGATGGAGGACTACGCTATTCAAAATATGACGGCTCTAGGTATTTTTGGTTTTTCACAATATGAAAAAATGTGCATACATTCATGCAGATTATTCTTTATTTAATTTCTTTGAATATAATACTGGGCGGCGATATTTGGTGGCAAAAATTTGAAAAGTGATACAGCCGTTCAGAGTGATTCGAAGCAAAATGCCGTTTCGAGACCAACAGCCTTTCTGACTCTCCTTTGGGCTATTATTTTTTAAACAAAATTTTCATTTATGAAATTTGGGTTTCAAAACCTAATCTAAATATTCTGTCAAATACATATGCTACTGATATTATATAATATTGATAATACATAATGCTTATATTATTAGGATTAAGCTTTTTTTAAAGCAGCAGTATTGCCTCTCTGAGCTCAGCTTTCTATGCTCAAAATAATTCCCGACATTTTTCTTTATTACCCAACTTAATGTTCGTACAGCAATAAAAATATACTTTTCGGAGAGCTTTGAAAGCTTCTTGAATAACAAAATACTTTCCTAAACATATTTCAACAGAAGATTTAAGAAAGCGGCCGTCACAATGTTCTATTTCAGAGATAAAAATAAACTTAGCTTCCAGGCATTAAAATGCCGTAATAAAATTTTATAAGGAGGTTTTATAAGGTTACACATTTCGAGGTCGGCAGTCTAAATGGAATAAAAAATAATGCTTTCTTAAATGCAAGTATACAGATTGTAACTGAGAAAACATCGCGAGCTGGTGATTTTAAAAAAAATCACACTACATGTAGAACTCTTAAAATTTACAATAAATCTGTTCAAAAAACTATACCTTGAATAAGAAGTTCTTCACCTTTCATAGCGACGCCCCTTGACAGAGAAATCATACAAACGTGTCTTTCCCTTTCAAAGGCTGAAAACAGTTCGAAAACTGTTACTATAAATAAATATCAGCCGCAGTAGTGGGTGAGAGAAGATCCTCTCCAAGGAAAGAAATTTAGGGCTTGTAATAAATCTTCGTTGGATTTCCTCCTTTGGCCCGTCCATTTTGAGGATTTTGAAACAGTAGTTAGTCTTCTTAAGAGCGTGAAGTGTATTATTTAAATAAACAAAGCCTTTTAATAGAAGCAGAGCAGAAAAGGAAAGATTTTCTAGAACCGAGTTTGAAATGCATACGGTGCAGAAATGCTAAACTGTTTCGACAAACTTGAACGCTTCGTCAGCAAATCCTAAAGGATGTTTAATGAAAGATATCCCTAAGTTATTTATTATTTTGGAAACTCTTACTCCCAGGGAAAAGTTTTTGAGGTGCAGCACATTTCAGTATACCTGCTTTCGTAGAGATTATTTGAAATATGCATGCCATGGTTGTAAAGAAGCAAATTAACATTTTTCATTGCGCCTTTTTTGCACTTAATTCTGATGGGCCGTTTTTTCTCCATTGTTCTATGCTATGACCAATATGCAATACAACATTTTTCGAAGTAATATAGAAAAACCTTGGCAAAGAAAAGGTGAACTTAGTTTTCTCGTTAAAACCATAACGCTCTACTTTGTCTGGGCTGACTCATGTCTGGCTGCTTCTCGTTCTGTCTGCGGTCCACATTCTTCCGCAATATTATACTGAAGGCTCTGAGGACATTTTCAGGATTCAGTTTAAGCAATAAAAATACACCGAAAGTTAAAAAGGTAAAAATACATGTCTTCTTACAAAGATTCAAGAGCTAATTTATAGAAACTGATAGTATAAATCTTCGAAATTCAAGTAGTCTTATTTATACCACAAGAACTTAGCCAGAAGTGCTTTTAGCTTGCATTAAAACTTAATTTTTCATTAATACATATTACCTAATAATACGATTTATAAATTATGCGCGATGTTTCGCCTCAGGGTGAAATATTAAAATCTGAATTAGTATTTAAATTCATATAAAGTTTTTATCTCAAGGCCAGTGGTCCTACTGATTACGTATTATTGCCATCTGTGGACAATAGTAGCAATCATTCCTGATGTATTTTCACTTAAAATTCCAAATTAATAAAATTAATTTTGATTGCTGTTATTAAATCAGTAAGATAAAATCTGAAATGAATTTACATCACATGGGTATGCTACTAAGGCATGAATGTTGTATATGTGTTGACAGTAAAAAAGACAAGCGCATTCCAAGAGAATACTACTTGGTGACGTAAGACTAATGACTTACAGATGAAAGGGCACTAAATTACTGTTAGTGAACATTTATCTAAGTGAGATAAAAAGAGATACATTGCACATGTAGAAAAACTGCTATCAGATTGCTTATCATAAGAAGCAAAGATAAAACCTTCAGATTTATTACATGGAAGCTCGCCTGTTATGAAGATATTCTAAATTTCTGTTAGATCTTTTAAAAAATAGCTGTAAATACACATAATAAAAGGTTGATGAATTATAAGCTCATTTTTAACAAGATTCAAAAGTTAATTTTTTCATTTATATTCATTTGTCTTTGTTTTATTAGATTAATATGGTTAAATAATAATAATACGTAGGAACTCATTAATGATTACATATTTTACAACAAATTCAATTGCATATCAATATCACTCGTTTGTGGCTCTTACATAAAGTTTTATAAAACTGTATTTTGGTAAATTATATTCATTGCATTAGATAAATAAATACATAAACTCATATCTTTCATTTATTATATATTATCAATCCCTCGCTTCCGTTAAATTAAATGATATTTAATTTTAATGTAACATAATCAATTTTAGTGCTTTATTAAATTCAAAATATTATTCTAAACATTTTAAATGAGAAATCGTAAAGTCCATTTTTAAGTTCCTTACGTAAACATTACAAATGTGAGGAAAGCTGAAAGGATTTAGATATTTATATGAAGAAGATAAAATGTTATTTGACTTCCTATAGCAGTCATACTATGTTCACAATAACCATAATTAACCAGTAATAAGCTTAATTTCTCTGTTATCTTAAAGAAATATTATTTCTATTATAAGCCAATGTAGATAAAAGATGTGAACTAGATTCTGCAATACGAAGATGAATTATTTGTAGGAGATAGCGCAGTCCCGAAGGCACACAAAAACATGCGTTATAGACTCTAATTTTATTATTTTAAATTAATAGCTTTTAATCAGGTCCACTGTCATCTCTTACGTCCGTATCAGTATTATTTATGAAACACTGGTACCATACAAATGAACTTAAGCAGGAAATTACCCATTCCCTCATTTTCACATTAAATAATGTCTAATTATGTAAATAGAAGAAATTGTTAAATGCAGGTATGTTGAGGACCAAGCCCTTTACTGAAATATGCTTAACTTACTATTTTACCAACTAAAAGACAGGGCTCTAAATAATTATTTCTCGAAATATTTATTAACGAAATATGAATTAGCTGTTTCTGTAGATGCATAAGATCAAAATGTCGCAAGTAGCAGAATTCATGTTGAAAATTGTCGAATGTAAACAAACACAATTTGAACAGGTGGTAAACGAAATTATATATATTCTTAATAGAAAACGAGAAAATATAGTGTATAATGTCTAGCTATATTTATAGTCTTTGGCAGCTAGAATACTTATGACCTGTGCAGCGAATTATCGCTTAGTTCACGTGGGAAAGACAAGTCCAAAGAAGGGTTAAATTACTCTTTTAATCAACTCAGTAATGGTTCACAGATGGCCATTCTCGGGCTTACAGGAAGCCTAAACTTGGATTTTAACTTAAGATAGAAAATAGGAAATTAATATAATGCTAACTAATTTAAAACTGGCAGAAGCTGCACAGAAATATCTAAAAGAGTTGGCCCGGATTTGAATCTCATCGGCGAATACTAGCAGGCACATAACAATAAGGCCGAACGTAGTAAGATTAAGTTTAACGCAACGGCGTGGCCAGAAGGCAGAATATGCTCTACTAAGAACTTGTAAGCTCTTTTGAAGTGACCGGGACTTAAATATTGGTTCAATCTCCTTTACATAAAACGCGATCCTCAAACCTCATTATGGCAGGGAATTGTAAGTGGGAAATGAGGAAGTACAGGATAGCTTATTCGAAACTAAAAATCTATTAGAAAATTAAACTCCTAACGTGAATTTAAAGTATCATTAACAGGCAAAACGATTCTTAAGGGATCGCAAGTAGGTGGAACTTAACGAATAATAAACAGGTAAAATTATAAACATAAACATTTTTACTGACATAATGTATCGTAAGTAAAACATTTTAATCAAATTCACTTGCACGAAAGTTTAAATAAAAGCACTTAGAATGGGACCATAAAATTTGTAAAATCTAATTAATGTTTTCTTTTTTCCATAAATAATTTTTTTCTCCTGTTACATCAAGTTAGAAAAATAGTGCTAATGCAAGATAGAAGTTTATGATTTTCCTCATTCACTCCATTTTTTTTCCTTAATGAATACATTTATATAGCATACTGCAAATGTAGCCTCTGGAAGAGCATTAAATTTTTACCGAATACTTTTACTCTACATTTTTAATTTACTGAAATTTTTCTGTGGTCTCCATGTTTTGAAAATTAACAGAAAAGAAAAATGAACAAAACATTCTACATGCGATAAATTATGCACACATAATATTAATATATTTTTTGCTGAAACAAACTGCTTTAAAGATCGATTTAATCCAATTTGCAACTGAACAAATAAATTAATTTCTAATCAATATTTGCAAAATAAGTAAATAATAAAGCTATAAGGGATAATAAGGGAAAAATATTCCCATTTGGATATTTTGCACTTAAACAATAGAATGCAATCAAAAATTAGCTGTGTATTAAAATATCAAGGAGTGAAATGGAAATAGGATGAATAGTCTCATACTGTCTAATAGATGTCTCATACTGTTTATCTAACCGGAAATAAAAAAGAAACTCTGAATTCTAACAGATGTATATTTACAGTGAATGTACGTTGAAGATAAATTTTAGAATTAAAATAATGATGCATACCTGTAATTTATTTCTCTAAGAGAGCTTAAAGAAAAACGAAATTTGCTTTCATTTACACTCACAAATAAAAAACTTACTACGTTACTTTCATTAATAAAATTAATAAAAATACGTTTACTTTCATTCATGGTAGAACTGCAGATGAAATAATTAACATAAAAGCTACAGCAAGTTAATTCATATTCAAAAGTGATTAAGAGAAACCTTTAGGTTTGAGAAAAAGCAGTTTCCAGTTAGTTATAAAACGTTACGTCATAAAATGACCTGAGGTCGATATCTGTGTAGTTTTTATTGCAGTATAATATGATTAGTAATGAAACAAATAATTAAAAATAATCTTTTGTAAAACTGTTACTTATAATTTTATACGGAATGCATTTCAGAAATTATGCCTAAAGGTTGGCGAGATATTGCTTCTGCTTAACCACTAACACACAAAGGCTCGCATGTGAAGTTTAAGACAACTACCAGACCCAGATCATATTTATTACACTTTGGATCGAATTTCGTCATTTCGGATCATAACTATTACACTTGGGAATTAGCTAATTTTAGTTACAATTACGAATTCCATGGTGTTTTTAAATTCTTCCTCTATGAACAGATGGCAGTACTCCGAGATGAACTAGCTAAGGGTTCGGTTGAGATTACAATATAAGTTTAAACTATGCATCTTGCCGTATAAGAGAAGGTGCACAGGAAAAATGTCATTCTCGGCTAAGATTACACTTTGAGACAGATTTGCAAGGAGCAAAGGGAAAACAGTTAACGTAAAACTAACTGTTAGTAAATTTAAATCGTAAATGGTATTTAGTAACAACTATATACCAACCAACGGCCGAGCGGTAAAGTCGATAAACACTGGTAGTTCAGTTTGAGGTTCGAATCTCCCGAACTGACTGGCTGCGTGGGCGTTTTCGTGGTTTTCTTCATGTATAGCATATAAACGAGCCAGTTTTTGTTAGAAAGCCATTCATGAAGGCATCCCTCACTTATGCAGACAGCCCTCGAAGCTTTGCCGTAATCACATTAAACTAACAAAAAATATATTATTAGACAGCTGGATTGAAGATACATGATATTACTTTCAGAAGGAATTAATTCAATGGCATTATTGTCGATTAACCATAATATACAATTTCGCAACAATGTTAATAAATGTGTTTTATATACAGCAGTTAAATTTAGGTTCGGATTTCTTTCTGACTCGGAAGATCGTTTATTTAGATTTCGAAGAGAAGACTTGATAAAGAAGGTGAAGAAAAAATGTATCAACTAAAGTATAATCATTTCTAAATTCATCTGTTGAAATACTATACTTGTTTTGTCTTTAAACTAATGAGTGGACTGTATAGCAAAAGAGCCAACTAATTTATTGACAGTAATTAACTATTTAGATCTAATACATGCACTGGCATGTTGCTTAGACGAATCCAGATGGCCAAGTGAGCGTTTTTCTCCTTACCCAATAGGTGGCGCTGTATTCTAACTTAACATGCCGCCGCCCGTTGAAATTACAAATTTCAACATGTAAATTACAAACAAATATACAATTTAACATTCCAAGAATAACTAATTCTACAATACAGTATGAAAGCTAATAGATAATCTTTCATCATGAACATAATATAAAATTGTACAAACATTCAAGAACATTAACATTCACTATGCTACAATCGAACTTATTCTTAAACAGTTCCATTTTTTATGTAAATCACAATTTTCAATAAGGACATAATGCAAACTAAGCATTATTATCCTGGATAGGCAATAAACAAATTTTACTAATACATCCTTCCGCAGACTAAGAAAATTTAATTTAACGTTAACACACTCTCACAGTATAACTTAAAGCAAAGCGGTGAAATTTTTTCTTTGTTAATTTAGACTTCATTTGATGTTTTCACTTTAACAACTCTGGTTCTATTATCTTTACCAGGTAAAACTTCTAGAATTCTAGCTAAAGACCATTTAAATGGTAGAAGATTATCTTTCTTTAACACAACTAACATAAAATTTTCTTTATTAATAAACAATTTGGTGCGTTGTTGGAGATGATTTAAATAATCAGTTTGCCAACGTTTCCAAATAACTTGAATGAACTTGGTAATAACTTGCCATTTTGAAAGTCTATTATCTGTAAGATGAGACAAATCTGGTTCAGGATATGAAGTAATGGAACGTCCAATTAAAAAATGACCCGGCGTTAAGGCTTCAAAGTCATTCGCATCTGTTGACAGAGGTAAAATTGGACGAGAATTGAGAATACCTTCAATCTGTGTGACATCAGTCCAAAATTCTTCTAAAGTTAATTTATAACTGCCGATTGTACGCTGAAGATGATATTTAAATGACTTAATACCTGCTTCCCATAAACCACCGAAATTTGGAGCTCTAGGTGGAATTAGTTTCCATTTTATACCTTCAGATGTTAAGAAATCTGCTATATCAGAATTAGATTTAAGGACTAAGCTATGCAGTTTTTTCATTTCTGATTTTACACCAACCATATTAGTACCGTTATCTGACATTATGGTATTACATTTTCCCCGTCTAGCAATAAACCTTTTAATAGTAGCAAGTAATAAATATGTGGTTAAATCAAATACTACCTCTAAATGTATTGCTTTAGCAGCTAAACATATGAATAAAGCAACGTACACTTTTGCATAATTACCCTTTCTCTGATTTTTATACTTGATGAGGAATCGACCAGAAAAATCGAGTCCACAAGTACTAAATACGAACCCTGGGTTAACTCTTTCACCAGGTAAATTTCCCATAAGTTGTTCACATACAATTGGTTTAACCTTAAAACATGTTACACATTCATGTACAACTTTTCGAGCTATATCTCGACCATTAATAACCAAAAATTTACTACGAACCTGATGCAATAGTGCTTGAGCACCAAGATGTAAATATTTAACATGGTAATGCTGAAAAATTAATCTAGTAAATACATAATCTTTTCATTACATAAGGAAACTTTTGGTTGTAATTAAGATCACTATTGGCAAGTCTGCCTCCTACTCTCAGAAAAGAATCATTATCTAAAAATGGACATAAATTTTTTAACTTACTTTTGGAAGAAGCATAATTTTTATTTTTTACGGATAGAATATCCTTGCTAAATTGCTGTAACTGTACATACCTGATCAAGATTTTCTCAGCGTCATCCAATTCTTTAACAGTTAGAGAACCTATTAAATTTTTCCCTAACAATTGGCTATAAATCTACAAACAAAACTTAATACACGAATACTACGAAGATAGTTATTACTAATGTTAAGAATATGATCTCAAACAAGGGAATTAGAGTTCACATTTAGATTAACTAAGTCATTATCCTTAAGTTTGAGTTCTTTGACGTATTCCACATCATCCATATCAGATGTAATTACTTCACAAGGATTAGTGAAAAACCTCTCCTGAGTCAAGAAAGTTGGTCGATACCACCATAATCATTATGAAGAAGATCTTTAGGTTCAGCTCCACGTGATATCAAATCAGCTGGATTATTGTGAGTACTAACATGGTACCACTCATGAACAGCAGTCATGCTTCGAATAATAGATACTCTATTAGCAACAAATGTCTTTAGTTGATAAGGTTCCTTCTTAATCCATGCTAACACTATTGACGAATCAGTGAAGTAATAAACCTTGACTATAGGCAGCTGAATGGCCTCTAATATTCTTTTCATTAGTTTTACCAACAGAACTGGCTGAATATGGAATACCCCAGCGGCTGGATCGGACGTGAGGGTGCGGTTCTATGGCCGCCACGTTCGCCAGATCTTACACCGTTGGATTTTTTCCTACGGGGCCATCTCAAGGAACTGGTGTAACGAGGCGTAGTGGACAACACCAATGGACTTAGTTGCTCATCTGTATGCTGCTTGTACTTCGGTGGACCCCGCGATGTTGCAACGTGTGATGACAGCCATTCCACAGCGTACTCAAGCCTGCCTCGACATGCACGGCGGACACTTTGAACATACTTTGTTTACGTCATACTTTGCTTTTCGTATTTTTCTCGTAAACTATGGATCGTACAGGAACGCTTCTTTGGGCAGTTTTTACGTACTCCCAACGAGGAATCTTGCTGTGCAGAGTTTATGAGGTCATTTTGGGACACCCTGTATAAAGGACAAAGGATCATAGATATTTATTACAAAATACTGCAAGACAGTAGCCGCCTTGAAACTATATTACAGTTTATTTAAAATGCCAGTTTTATGCTGTTTTATGTGCGTTTTTCGAATTTATTTTCTAAATTAATTTTGAATTTCATGGCATCTACGCGATGTCTCTTCAGAGAATTTCGTAGAAATAATTAAGCTATAATAATTTTACTATATTTAATTCTGACTTCATTTTTCTTCCGAAGCCCTCTTACATTACAGCCATTCATTCAAAGTGTTTTTCGCGTCCTTTTTAAAAATACTTAAAAGACTTTTCGTTAAACAGCATAACTTATTAACTTATGATAAGTAAGAAAGAAAGCCTTTAAAATATCTCCCAATTCAATTTAAAATTCACGAGTATCACTTTACAGACTAAAAAGCTTAAAAGGGATCTTAAAAATACCGCAATGGGGATTTCCAGGTTATAACCAACAACGAGAATCGTTTAACTGAAGAATTACTTTACTCAGCCACTTTTGACAACAGCTTATTCAGCCCTATTATACGACAACTGAAAAATGGAGAAATTTTAAGCGTCCCATTTGGACAAAAGCATCACAATTTATTTTCCTTTCGTTTATTCAGGAAAGAAATATATTTCTAGCTTTATTAAAGAAACTCTTTTCTTGCAGTTGATATTTATCATACAATGTATTTAGTGGAAAATTGGATGATCTTTCTTTCACGGCAATGCATAACAACCGAAAGGTCGTGATTATGCATACACATTTGTTTTCCTCTGATGTTATTTGTTATAATAAGTGGTATCGTTTTTTATTTAATATTCAAGCGTAAAGAGACATTTTAAAAATCTTTCTAGGACATTTAGGCTACTTCCGTATCTTTTCGAGCAATATTTTGGAATACATGACATCTTAAGTTCTCTTCCGTCATCGTTGCTGAAATATTGCTATACATTTAAACTTTCTGCTTGAAATGTTATCTGTTTCGTTTAACAAAATGGAAAGCTTTAGTTTTCCTTTCAAAAGAATTTCATTCTGTAAATTAAAAATTATTCCACTGAACTATAAAATACATCTTTTATTCTAAATTTTGTGTACAATATTAATTTATATAGTCTGAGGTAAACTATATCAATAATGCGTTACTCTGATAGAAACTAAAATTGTTATTCAGCTTTACGAACGATAAGTGAAAGGAATTATCTACAACATAGAATGATTGAAAAGTATATAGCAGAGAATAATTGAAAAAAAGGCTTCTATCCAAATGAGATTTGACAAGTAATTTTATCCTCTGTTTATTTTTTTATTATTTTCTATTCCTGACTATAAGCTGCGTTATCTGTTGGCTACAACTAAGGCGACTGAAGCGCAAGGTTAGAATATTTTTCTTTTAATGAAAGGAGAACTTGCCAGTTTGTCTCTAAAAATGCCCGTAGCCTTTACAGTTGAATCACGGCCATATAAAAATAGAAATTTGCCCATCAACAAATTATGAATTGAAAACGACGTAGCAAAAAATGTAAATTAATAAAACAAATTCTTAATTAGAATTATACCAAAAAATAAAGTACAACGAATATAGCTTGCATAACAATGTTTTATTTAAAAGACTACCCAAAGAAATTTATTTATTTATGATGTTTGCTTATTATTTCTTGCCTGACCACCATCAGCATAATTAGGGTTACAAGCATACGTGCGCGATTCTATAAGTTTATTTAGGGAATAAGGTGGATAGATATAATCTGTATAGAAAGACACTCAACATAGATTCAAATAATAACTATACCGTCGTATTTATTAGCTGACGCAATATGCGCTGCTTCTGCGATTATATCAGTTCCAAATAACTTTCAAAATTAAAGAAACAAACAGTACAAGAGCTACGGAACTCAACCAACCGACAACAGAAAATAATACACTAAAATTCAGCAAAACAAAAGGCGTTGTTTAGGATTATCTCCGCTCAACAGTTCCCATCATGAGCATATACAAGTTCCTGCCGTAATTGAGTAAATAGTTCTTTGATTAAAATTATGTTTTATTTCTTACTCTGCTAACTATAGAAACTGCAGGTTGGCTCAATATAAACAAATCCTAAGCAAGTGATGAACACGTGAACTGTAAGGCGATATTAGATCGGGTGGGCCAAGATGAGCCCAACCGGATATGGAAGACTTCACTTGCTTTGGGTTAGGTTCATCTCAGGCTACCCGATTCAAACGATATAGTAAATAACATATACACTTTCAAAATCCTCTATTTTCTTTTGTACAAGGAATAAAGTATTCTGTGAATATGGAATGTAGTATACAACCCACGGTTTTACTAATTCATTTCATATAAACAATGTTTTACCTCAAGTAATTTAAAAAATAAACATAGTTATGAATGTTGGAAGCTTTTTGCGCAACTGCAGCTTTTTGGAACAGCGGTGTGTTTTGAGAAATACTAATGATAGCTATGAGAAAACCACAGTACACGTAATCAATCGCACAAAGATTGGTCAAAGAATATGTATAACTTAAAGTAAGAAGTCAAACCTGTGGGAGATCTTATATCTCATGCAGCCACAGATTACCGTTTAGATATGCACAATATTCTGCCTAGCATCCCTGCTGGACGTTACTAAGTGCTTTGGCAGAATGGGAATCATGTTATTGAGAGCAGAAAATATTTATGTACTGTTTTTCATTATTCCCATATAAAGTTTAACAGCAACTAGCAATTTGATATTCACTTATTTTCAGAAATATTCTAATCTATGCATTATAATACCACTGGCGTGAAGTTGTCACGAGAGATGATAAATCTGAGATGTGGTAAAAAGGTTTCCTTTCAGTCCTGTAAAAGATTTCAAAGAAAAAGGAATAAAATGAGGTTAAAGTATATTTTTTCTCTTTTGTCGTGATATCTTATCGACCGTTTCTATCCCTTACTTATCAAGGAGTTTTGAAGAGAGGAATTGGAAAGAAAATGAAAATATTTCACCGTTGACTGAAAAGAAGAAAAAAACTTTCTTGGCTCAGAAGTTTTGTTCTTTGAAGTTCTTTTTCAATATCACCTGCAACAATAGATTTTCACGTAAAGAAACTCTCTACCGGAAATTGCAGCGTAACAGTTTCTGATAATTTTCCAGTATCTATTTACTTTGTCAGAGATTTATTATTGTCACGAACGATAGCCATCATTCATCAGGTACTAAAGGGAAGTATCATTTGTGATTGCAAATCAAACTTCAAATGTTACGATCGTTTTGATATGTAATGGGCTTGGATACGTTTTGTATTTAATTTTTCTAGTGGAACATTATTATGAACTCACGCAAACAAAGAGTGTGATAGAAATCCATGCATGTCAACTGCAAATGGAACATGCATGCTACGGTAAGGACAGTAAATCATTTCTAAATTGATACATATATAACGCAATGTTAGTTTTTCCGTCAGTGCTCTCAAAATTATATAGGAATTCAAATTTCATTCACGAAGTTGGGAAACTCTTAATTTGAATAGCAGTTAATTTTTAATTAAAGTCAACTTTCCTTTCATTCCTGTTTTCACCCGCTCTTTCCTGCCAGAAAGTTATGAGCTAACGCTCGTGCATTCGGATTGAGATAGAAGGAAGCGCTATTTAAGGAAAGGTTTTGGAAGGCGATTTTAAAGCGTGTTATGTTTGCTTGAAGGCCATGTCGCTATTTTGAATTACTGGCAATTTGATTCTGTGGCGTTGACTGCTTCTAGCCATTAGGCTTGCTTCCGCCGACTTCTATATGTCAGAGCCTTCTTGCGTGTTAAAATATCCTCTGACACGTTAGGATAAATTTAATGCCTTTTTAAGTTCCACGTTACCTGTTCGACTTAAGCCAGAAGTGTTGACTTTATGTAAGGCCAAATGGGGTCATCTGTGCAAATATGTTGATCTTTACCCTCTTCTCGTGAATTTTCTCTTGTATTAAAGTCCTGGGGATAGTTCCTTATACAGTCTTTTAGAGTTCGTGAGTTTTAAAGCTAGCAGGAATAATGAGAATCTCTCTTAGAAAATCTGAAAAGTCGACGAAAATTTAGCTTTGCTGTTGAATGAAAAATTATTTTATAAATGGAAAAACCTAATTTCAGTTGCAAATAACAAATTCAAAAATTATTTATAGGTTTCAGCTTAATTTTATACCAGGTTGTTCAATAAGTTCGCGGAGCGCCATCTATTCGTCAATATTAAACCTAAAACTTCGACGCCATTTTCATGTTTGTTCTTTCTTAGGAACACGTCAAAAGTTTCATTTTGATCTGTTAATTTATTCATTGTTGAACAGCCCTTTATATCTTAACGTGTTGTGCCTTTTTTCAGGCATGGATAAAATTGAGCAACGTGCAGTTATCAAATTCTTTGTAAAGAAAGGTTTAAAGGCAATGGAAATTCATACCGAAGTGGTGAATGTGTTGGGTGAATCTGCTTCTTCAAAAACAATGGTTTGCAAGTGGGCTAGTTTATTCAAAAGTGGTCGTACCAGCCTTGAAGACGATCCTTCAGAGGGATGTGCAAAAACTGCATCAACACCGGAAATCATCGCAAAAATACAAGATATGGTATTGCAAGACCGTCGATTGACTGAAAGAGATTTAACAGAGGCTTTAGGCATTTCATTGGGCACAGTGAGCAATATTTTGAGTGTTAATTTGGGTTTCAAAAAACTCTATGCAAAATGGGTGCCGCATTATTTCTAACGATGGAGCAAAAACACATTCGGATGCGACTTTGGAGCGTTTTAAGAAGAATAAAAGCGACCTTATCCGTCGATTTATCACAATGGATGAGACTTGGGTCTACCATCATGATCCTGAATCAAAACAGGAAGCTAAGGAGTGGTGTGAACCCGGCTCTTCGGCGCCGAAACGAGTTCGTGTGCAAAAATCAGCCAAGACGTTGTTAGCATCAGTTTTTTGGGATGCGAAAGGAATTTTGTTTAGATTACCTTCAAACTGGCAAAACAATTAATTTGGATTATTATTGTAACCTTTTGAATCAATTAGACGAAACAATTCGTGAAAGAAGACCCGGATTACAGAAGAAGAAAATCATTTTCCGCCAAGATAACGCACCTGCGCACACAGCTCAAAAAACCATTGCTAAAATAACTGAATTGAAGTACGAATTGTTGCAACATCCAGCCTATTCTCCAGATTTAGCTCCCTCCGACTTCTGGCTCTTACCACACCTCAAACAATATCTCCGTGAAAACGATTTTCTTCAAACGAAGAGTTAATAGCTGCCGTGGAGGGATATTTTGCAGAGCTGCCGAAAAATCACTACAGTCAAGGGATTCATAAATTAGAAGACCGTTGGAATAAGTGTATTGCAGTTGAGGGAAACTACGTTGAAAAATAAAGTCATTTTTACAAATAAAAATTGGTTTCTTCATTTCCGTTCCGCGAACTTATTGAACAACCTTGTATATTTAAATTGATTCCTATTTCTTTATGACTGTCAGAAGTTCTGTATAAATTTGTACTTCTTATTAACACCTTTCATATCTGCTACTGTTTCATAAGAGCTGTTATCTTAGATGTTAGATGCGCTGTTGTGTTAGGATTTGGTACTATGCAATCCTAATGGAGTGGAATGTAGCTTTATTTTATCATATCTTTTAAAAATTCAGAATTAACTGGAAAACTGCCAAAATGTTTGCTGCTGCTTCCAAGTTTAAATATTATTCTTATTTTAAACCTTTGGTTACTAATAATCTACTTATTTATTTGTCATTAATCCAGCATTAAATTTCCTACATTTGAACCTGTGGGAGGGCATTCCACCTGTGAGAGATTCAGGAACATAAAATGTAGGGCGAAAAGCATCTCATTTCGAAAGTACATTTTCATCTTAGTGTTACAAAAAAAAATTTGATGTGGACACCAAATGATTTCTTTTAATGATAAATAACTTCCTGTTAAAGATTTTTTAGAACAACAATAAACTGATATTAAATATTTTTAGATATTTATAACAATAAAATGATATTAAATATTTTTAGATGTTTATAACAATAAAATGATATTAAATATTGCTAGATATTTACAACAATAAAATGATACTAAATATTGTTAGACATTTATTACTAGATTAACTACATATACAAACTGTTATTATATATGAAATTACATTTCGAGATTTGCCGAAATTTAATTATTTTTAAATTTGCCATTGTGAAAATACTAGCACTTCGTCATTTAAAACACTTCTGCACATGACCATAACCAGCGATTGCGAAAATAAAGGGCGGGAAACGACTTTTAAGCAGGAAGGGGATGGATATATATATATATATACCCATATATGTTTGGTATTGCCGGTTGCAATCAAAAGGGAGGTGCACAACTATATGTTGTAGTAGTCCCATATACAAAATACGTAGGACGTACGGCTATATGTATGTAATGTCACGAAAAAGTCCATTTTAAATGCATTTTACAATCTGTTTTGGAAAAACGAGTCTTAATTGTCCGTACATGCAGACGTCACAAAAATTCGTCCAAATGGATTCGGAAATGATAAAATTGGATATTTCCTTTGAAATACGATACTCGAAATTTTCACGATTACAATATTTCCTTTACTTCGTACAAGGAAGTAAAAAAGAGCGAAGAATTATAGGAAAATTAGACCATGTCCTTAAGTTGACTTGAAACTTTTCTTTTGATGGACCGCTCTTTTACCTATTAGAACACAAAGGTTTATGGAAGAAATCTTTGCTTCTTTACAGTTATCCGTTATCTACAGATATTAAGATAGAGGTAGAAGATTGCAAGTTGTCTAATCGTAATCTGGTGTCAAATCATCGACCATCGTTTTTCGTCCTCAAGCCAGTAGTAGAAAATAAGATAATTTTGTAATGAGGTATCATAGGAAATTTAGACCATTCTTTTACACGAAAAGATCCTATCTACTATACGACAAAAGTATGAGTAAGAAATACTATTGCTCTTAGAAATGAAACCTATGGGAAAAATTCTGTATGAAATCCTATCTGTATTCGTCTTTGAAGCATTCAGTCTTAAGCAATAAATCGTGATCTGGTATCGAGTTTTAAAAAGGTTTCCCAACACCGGAAATATCATCTGCGAAAACAGTTCGCGGTAGCGTGTTTAATCCTATTTTTTCAAACGATTTTTGGCATTTGAATGAATGAGGCTTGCTTTAGAAAATTATGCTGTGAAATGTGCAAACAGTTATCGTTATCATTAAGTACAAGGTGTCTAAAATGGAACCATCACACCACCAGACCTCAACCATCATTTGCTGTTCTGTTGCAAAATGTCAGCTACAGAATGTCAGGAAATGATGTGACAGTATTAGATACTAATGTTGAATCATAAGACATTGTGAAGGTTTGGTACCTTCACAATATCTTATCATCATCAAAAACATGGACTGTGACATTCAAGAAGCAAAGCCCTCTGCTCGTCCTACTGATGTTGATGAGGCCCGCCTGCGAGGATTTGTGGAAGAAGATCAGTATGCATCCAGTCGAGAGCTTGCTTAGCCATTAGTCGCACTGTGCATCTCATAAACTTGCAGTACAAGTTCAATCACTCGGTGCCGCATGAGATGACTGAAGCGAGTAAGGACAACTGTCGGTGATGTCGGTAAGGACAGACGTGTTTGAGCCTGCACTAATCTGCTCTAATATCAACGGAAGGACAAAATTCTCGAGCTGATCGTCATTTGTGATAAAAAGTGTACAGTACTTCGGTGTCAGCTGAAAACATCGCAGACGAAAACGTCGCTGAGAAAACAACGCAAGGCGAAAACGTCGTATTACAAAACATCGTGGTAAGAAAGCAAAGAGAAAACACCGCAGTTCTAAAACATCGTGGCTGAAAATTAAGCGGTTCGAAGACTTCGCAGTTTAAAAACATCGTCTTCGAAAATATCGTGGTAAAAAATAAAAACAAAAACAAAAGTCCGGGGAAAAAGTACCTACAAATCATCGCGTGACGATAACATCGCACATATGCGTTTTTCAGGTTTTAAAAGTTGTAAGTACATATTCGCGTTATGATTTGGGAGCGCAAGAAGGAATAAGGGGTATTTTACTTCTGTATTTCCTATTTTTGAGTGAACTACCAAATTTTTGCTGAAAATGTAAGAAGGAAACTTAAGCATTTAAAAATTCAAAATGAGTAGAAAATGAATGTAACTTAATAGAATTTTTAAATTTATATAGCTAATTAATAACAGTTATTAAAATTAATCTTTTTTATAAAGTTTTACTAATAAATTTTCATGAAAAACGCAGTCTAGAAATGTTTAGCAAAAGGAAGACAAATAACTGCATGAGGTTATCTCTATACAAATTGCTTAGTTAACTATCAAATTATTTTCTTTCACGTCTGCTAATCTGTTATTGTTTTAGTGAACATTATATCTTGTTTTTTTTTCTTTTATTCTTGAGGTGTCGTGAATATTTTCATCCTGTTTCCCTCTTTCCTTCCTGCGCTTCCAAATCATTATACGAAAATACAGTTACAATTTTTAAAACCTGGAAAACACATATGATCGATGTTATCTATATGCGATGATTTGTAGTTATATACTTTATTTGCTACCACGATAGTTTCGACGACGATGTTTTTAAACTGCGAAGTTTTTGAACCGCTTTATTTTCGACTATGATGTTTTAGAACTGCGATGTTTTCTCTTTACTTTTTTTTTCTCCCACGATGCTTTCGCCTTGCGTTGTTTTCTCCGCGACATTTTCGTCCGCGATGTTTTTGCCGGGTGTTTTCGGCTGTAACCTTTACTTCAAAAATCACATGCAGGAAAGGAGGTTGATCTGCGCGCAGTGAGGCCCATATAGCCCCGACATCATTTCTTTGGACTTCTACCTTTTTTTACACTTGTAGCTATATCTTGCTGGCGCTATCTTCCATTCTGCACAGGACGCCAGAAATGAGGTTGAACTGTTTTGAGACTCGCGACCACCAAGTTTCTGGGCCGAAAGCTTTGAAAAACTACCAAAACATTGGCAGAAAATCATAGAAGTGGGTGGTGATTACTGCTCGCACTGAAGATATTGCTTTCATGTATTTATCTAACTTTATTAGGAACGGTTTTGGTGGAAAACGCTTGTTACAATCAGTTATTACCGCTGCAATTCGCAAGTGCTTTAAATAAATGTCTTATTCATTTTATTAATGCACTGAAGCGTTATGTTACTTCAGACAGACTTAGAGTCATATACATTTGAAATACTTATTCAATATGGCAAAATAAATACTCTTTGATCTTAAAACATTCAATCAACTAGATCGCATTTTAGGGAGAATCTTTATTCTCTGACGCCAGACGAAACACGACTTATGTTACTTCAGACAGACTTAGAGTCATGTACATTTGAAATACTTATTCAATATGGCAAAATAAATACTCTTTGATCTTAAAACATTCAATCAACTAGATCGCATTTTAGCGAGAATCTTTATTCTCTGACGCCAGACGAAACACGACTTAAAGCTAAACCCAGAGGATCTGGCTGAGTCAAGATCGAAAATAATTTAAAACAATATTGATCACACCACGTATCCAAATACTTTCACCGATCAATTGTTAGACTTTATTGAAACGTGCCATTGGGTTTCGGAAATGTATGAATAATTCTTTTACACTGTAACATTATAATGACATTTACATTAAGCTTCCGTGCTCCAGCTGTTCTCACTTCTTCGCATTAAAATATCAATACACATAATTTCATTACTGAATAGGACGCTATGTAAGTTATGTTTAATATTAATTCCTTCTCCACTGCAGAGCGAAATTCATTATTTGCATTTACATTCGAATACTTCTTTGCTAAATTAATGAAGCATTCATTCCCTTTGTTAAGCCAGTTTCCTTTCAATGTGGAGGACAAGAAACATTTGAGAACTCATTTTTAGATTTAATAACATGTCATTCTTCATTTGATACTGAAATACAAAGACGTCATTGCACGGATCATTTTTATTTGATATGAACCCTCGTCTTTCTTTAGCATATAACGCTCTCCTACCGTTTATCTTCGCGTTTATATTAAAATAAAAATGTCATTCACGATGCCTATGTTATTGGATGCCCATCCAATAATAAGGAACAGATGGGATCAACAGCCGCTGTTGCAGTTGAATGAATCTGTTTCCGATACTAAAGTTAATACGATTGCATGTTTTTAAAAATACAGTGAAATAAACACATTTAGACTGTTGAGGACTGGAAAAGCTCGATTCGAAATTATTTTATAAAAGATCGCAGGTCATGGACAAATCTTATCTCTACTAACGGAATTTTCGTTGTCAACGGTATTGATTTAATGGTTTAGTCGAAAACGAGAACGAAATTGACAGGACTGTCATACACATAAAGGGTCTTTATTTTCTGTTTTGCTAGTAATACATTCTTCTTTTCGTTTGCTATATTTTGTTAGAGGAGACATAATTATGGATTGACACTACCGAGCCATTCGTATCCATTAGAAGCAATGTGAAGGACTTCTAAAGTCCTTTTGAAACTATCTTTTGTCAGATAATGAAATATAAAAAGAATAAAAGAAGATAAATTGATAAAAATCCGTTTCAGTTGCTGATTGCATCTTTATTGTAAAGATAATGCTTACTAGCACTAGTAATATTATTTTGTACGCAAACTTGACTGATACGTCAAAACAAAAGTTTGAAATCAAAGGCTTCCTGGGCCATGAACTTTCATTTTTCTGGGAATTTACGATCTAATTAGGTAGAAATATATGTGGATTTTATTTCTTATATTGTATCACATTTTACCAAACATTTCCTTTTATCAGCACCTATTGTACTGATGTTGATATCCTTCCGCAAGTTAAATATGAATTTATACTGCGTGAAACCGACGCATGTGATACATTTATATTATCTAATTCTATAAGAGTACTTCTTCAGAGAATAAAAAACACACGGGTAAGAAGTAATTCTCTGAGCGTGATAATAACTAGTCTGTGAAAGGCAC